>JABFPB010007602.1:0-10863 GCA_022817645.1 Ceratoteleas bidentatus | reverse complement strand
AATTTATATTGAGTTGGACATGTCATAGTTGACATAGGTTACATTTGGATGTCACAACCGTAAGATTTTTAACATAAGTTAAATCAATTGTAATTATTTTTGATGCAAGGTCGTAAGAAATTTCAATGTTCGATATCAAAATAAGCCTATTTAAGCAGTAATAGATATAAAAATCATCAAAATATAGATATTTCAATGTTTGATTATTAGAAGTTAAAAGTTCCAGAGAATTGCCCATATAGCTATCGAGGATGTGTTGGAATGAAATTCTTGTAGATTTTTAAATCGTTTAGAAGTAATCTTTACACTACTCTTTTAGATTTGTCCAGATTTGAAATCGATTTCCAAGATTTCGATTTAGGTCCATTTAATAATCATTTCTGATTTCAATAAACTGTGTATTCACATAAAAATCTCATTTACATCGTTATGTTGCCTTCGTAGAATCCACAGTGTCGACAAAAATCATCAAATGTCGACAAAAATCTACCACCATTTCCTGCCGGATTCGACCATGAAACGGATTAGACACTTCTCCTCCAGCGGGGCAAGAAATTTCCTGATTCCCTTTTTTCTCGTGCTATCGCCGTACTGTGAGATTTTTTATCGCGCCATTAATCCTGACAACATTTCTGGTTAAATATGTCTTGCTCTTACATTTTTAAGATGGCGCCATTTGTTCGTTCTGCGAGTCGATCGCCATTCCGAAACTCGCGGAATGACAGCAACAATTTTTTAAGTACCTCATAAAAACTTTCTAGCGCAGAGGCATATAATGAAAATATTAACTGTCGCAACTCTAAACTTAGGTAATTAATTTCACGACAAAAAAAAAGTCGGGAACCCCGACATCGACCGGAACGTCCAGTTTTCGCGGACTTCCGCTACCGAAAACTTGGCTATCTATCACCAAAGTTCTATCACCAAACGAGCCGATCGATGTTTCGCGTTTTCCATTTAATTTTCGCCATCGACGAAAGGCCCGACGTGGCAGCTGTTTCTTATCACGTATGTACGTAACCCTCATCTTTATACACATCGGCTCTAACTCCCACAGCCTAGGTGATTTCGTTCTGTAAAACTATCGTTTTACGCCACTTTACGACGTAATCTGTCTGGAAACTGCAACAAACGCTGAATATTTAATTTTGCCAGCCTTGCTTTCGAGAACAACGCACATTGTATCGAGCTATTTCGGATCAAGGGGAGTGTCCGCCGAAATAAATCGAGGAACCGGAACAATCTACCGATAAATGCAAAACGGCATTTATCGGTAGATTGTTCCGGTTCCTCGATTTATAGAAATTGTTTTGTTGTTACTATACGAAGCCGTAAAACATTTTTGACGTTGCTGAAAAATATGCTTTAGGCCATCAATTTCACCGGATATAGAATTCCATGACTGTGAAAGACGATTTACATTATGTTATTTATTTTAACTTATTCCAAAAATGAGTGGAAATATGGCAATAATGGCATTTAACATTGACGAACTAAAAAGAAGAAAGAATTTATTCAGCTTATAAAGATTTAAATTGTTCAGCGTTTTCTCTGCAAAAGCTTTTTGCGCAAAAAATGCATTTAATGTTGAAAAAAATGTCCTGAAAATCAATTTGGAATGAAACGACTTGCTCGTTTTATAATAAAGAAATATTTATTTCGTATTTCTTATAAATAACTTTTTCTCATCATATAATGAGAACATGGTAGATAACAATTATTGTCGTTACGCATACTTTTACGCCGTAATGTTACGTATGTACGAATAAACATTGCAAAACCATAATTGTTCATGATCCATGCGTACCACTTGTATCTACAATACTTGTTTGTCTGTAACTTAAAAATTTCTAACATGTTTGCGTTTGCATACGTTATGTGCACTGTACAGAAAATTCGCATAAATAATGTAATAACGTGTGTCGATTGCTCAGTCTTTGCGTTATACGAATTTTACGTGTCGTCCGATTTTGTTTTGTGTTGATTCGTTGACAAAATCCACACGTAATATTTTGTACGTCGAGTTTGATAACGCAACTACTAAGCGCAAGGGAAAGGAAAGAACACACCTAAAGAGTAAACGAAAAAAAAAGTTTAACGGTGAGGTAAAGACGTAGTATTTACACGCATGGTGTCCGCTTGAGCGACTCGGGCAAGCGACGTGGATCGTTCTTTGATCGCATATTAAGTACACGTCGATATAAAATCTTTAGGTGAGGGCAATCTATCATTTACAAATCGTAATGTACAGACGACGTGCGGCACTGTTGAACCATCAAATCCGAACTTTAATTACTTCCGGGTTATCTACAAAACGGGGATGTATTTGTTACATCGTTATATCCATCGATACCTTTGACACAACAAAAGAAAGCCAATTTTCGTTATACGCGGCACTCAGCTGGGTTCGACTGTTCGTAAAATTGGCAACCATTTTCGTTGCAATGAAATATTTTGTAACGGTGCAGAAAGTCGAAAAGCTGGAACAATTTCGGACAGTTCAAAATAGTTCTGCCACTAATTCGTACTTCATTCGAAAATGTTTTATCAGGCTTGAATTGCGAGAGAAAATTTAATTAAACCGTCTGCGGTCAAAACATCTGGCAAAATTTTCCAGGTTTTTCGGGTAGAATCCCGCTTTACATGTCTGACACAAATTTGGCCAGCGTACGTACGATTGCAACGAAAATGATATGGATATATTTTCAGAGGCTACCACACTTGATACTAGGACGATCCGCACGATTAAACATAAGTAGGTTTAATTGCACACCAATTTATTCGCATATGTTGTTTCACGTTTGTATAAGTACGAATAAAATATATCGTACATGAAAATATGGAGAGATGTATGTTTCGTTTCAATTAAGTTTTCAAAATAGACTGCTTAGAGATCCCAATTTCGAGAAGCTTACTTTGGTTTTCAATTCGGTTGCAACCTTTTACAGAAAATACACGTTTGACACAGCTCTGCAGCACACATGTGCCACGTACATATTTTTGGGGGCGTTTTGCATATACTTTTTTCATAATTACTTTAATTAATGCCTCTTCTGGCTTCGATGGCATTTGGTTGCTGCCATCGATATGTTTTCGGATACAACGTTGATTTTCACGTAGCAAATTGTTTAAGATTGCAAATGCAGAGATTCGCTGGGACTGTTAGGATCCTCGTCCTGCCATTTGTCTCCTTATTCTGTACTTTTCATTATCACTTTTCCGAATCGTACAACCAACAACTTAAATTTATTCACGCGTACAAATAATCAGTCACAAGTAATGCAATTCACACGGTCAGAGTTCACTTGCTTCAGACGGAAGTACATTTGACAACGTCGCGACCGTCGAATATCAGTTTATAATCATTTACTTTAACCTTAAACAGAAGCAACTTGTCACTCTCCACCCTTAAGGGAAAACATCACATTCGACATCTCGGTACCAGTTTTCCCCATTTTTCTCGACAGTTAAACTGCAGAATTAGGTTTCGGGGTCTCAGTTTTTACACTTTTTCATGCGCAGACATTGTTTCACTGAGGAATACGAGAAAGCACACTTTAACGGTAATTTTCTCTATCGTGACTTGTGGCATCATCTGCAAGCCGACTAGTGCAATATAATGAAACTCCGAAAACTTTTTCTTACAATGGGATAATAATATGCTGAACTAGGAGTAAAGACAGGGTTTATTATCAACGAACCGTTGATGTTTAAAATTATCGACCGACTGTCGATAATTATTTAAATGTTTTCATGTTTACATCTTCCGAAACTGACGAGTGGTAGAATGAGTCAGAAAACAGTTGTAGTCGGACAGTATTTAGACATTGTCAGGCAATAGTCAGACAGTATTCAGATCAGAGTCAGACAATAGTCAGACAGCAGCAATAATTAGACAATGTAAGTCTAAAAATAGTTTAGTTTGTCTCGATTACTATCCAGACAAATATTTTCTATTTGTCTGGTATTTGTCTATTTTTTCTTGTCGAAAAAAGTGTCCGAACAACTGAGATCGGCGTAAGATCGACGATGTTGTAACCCCTTAATCGACGCAAGTCGTACTGACCAAACAGGTGAATGGCGCGTTGCCGAGCGAAATTTCGAGATCTTGGCGAGTTGGGTTCTTTGACCAGAATGTGGTGAGTTTCAAGTGACGTGCTTCAAGATCCAAGGAACGAATTTCGAAATCCTCGTGCACACGCCGGGCAAATTTGCTTCTGCGCATCCTATTCCCCAAGATATGATGCCGGCGAGAAAGTAACGGCCATCTTTGCCACGAACTTGAAGAGGTCCTCCCGAGTCACCCTGAAACCAGATGAAAGATATGAAATGGAATTATTCAGGGGCGCGTGCGATCGGAACTTTGCTCCAGGCTTTAGTCCGATAAATGCTTCGGATTCGACAGAATACGGCTTTCCATTTTTATTTATTTTCAGACTAATTAAACAATACATGTCGAATAAGAATTTGAGGTTAATTAACCTCAAATCTTAACAAAAAGGTGATGCTAATTAGGGCCACTGAGCAAACAGTTGCGGCTGTGTAATTGTTATACACAATTATACGGGAAAAATAATTACGGCTTGGCCACATGTACACGTAATCGCACAAAAGAAATAATAAAGCCATACATTATTCCGAGGAAGCGCGCGTTTTATTTGTCCCGAGTGTGCAGTTACTGCGTGTCAAGAAAATTTCGCCCTCGAATACTGCTTTCGCGCGCGAGAAATATCTGCGCAGACGGTCCCCCTTGAAAAATAATAATTGAGTTGAAACTGTTACAAGTAGTTGTTGCTCCCGAGGTCGAAAAGCACCGTCGACGGTGTAAATTCGAAACGCCGGAAAGTTTGTCGGCTTTTTTGGTCACGTAAGGGCGACTTTTTGCGACGACGCGACGCGAGCAATTGGGCTAATCGAATTTTCTCCAGCCGATAATACTCACTTGGCACGAGTCTTGTCCGCCCGTCTCGTATCCAGCGCACAAGAAAATCTCCGGAATGAATTCGTGCCTGCCGGCTCTCAGGAACATTGACTTGCATCTGTCATTACTCACTATTGGGACAGAAACCTGCAACGGGAGATTGATTAATTACCGAGTGAAATTACGAAAATACCAATAGTACACTAACAAAAATAACCGTTAAAATACTATCTGCATTATCTAAACTATAAAATAAATTGTTAATTATTGTCATAAAGATTATTTTTATTTTAAAATCAAGTAATATTAATAGCAACATTGTTTTAGTATTCAAGTAATATTACTATCATTGTTTTAATTTCAAGCTTTTATATCAAGTAAAATTTTACTGCAATGATCTCAAGAAAATATTTATACAAATGTAATGATATGCGCAAATATCATTTTTCTGTTTTACAGTTTTTCTGGCACGAGAAAAACTATCGTGTGCAACTTGGGAGGAAAGCTGATGAACTCCGAGGAGTGAATTTTTATCCCGAGGCGAAACCGAGAGCTGAAAATTCACTCGTCGCTAATTATCAACTTTCCTCCCTAGTTGCACAATATACTATTGCTATTAGGGATGATTAAGGTGATACGTCAAGTCTGCTGCCACGGAGTTAGTGCCTTTTTAATTTATGACGTTAAAACATAAAATTAATGGTTGTAAATAAAACCGGTCGAATCCTTGATTCTGGGAGAATATTTTAAACGATAAAAGCAATGATTTTGTAATTCATTGTTACCTCAGTAACTTGAGCCGTTTTTTTCTTCATTTCAAAGACAACAAAGACATTTATTATGAGTATGTCCTGTTTCTGAACAAATCCTTTTTGTTCAGATATCCTTTTTGTTTGAAATATGATGGTTAGAATTATTATAACATCTCCACGAAAAAAATCGTCTACTAATGCTGTGTAAATTTAAGTGTTATGCTTGCTTACCGTGTGTATAGAGTGATAATTGATAAAAGTGATATGTTTGTATGTTCAAGTAATTCAACAGCGTTCGCTGCTGAATCAACAGCGAATGTCACTGGTTCAACAGCATTCGCGTTTAACTTAACAGCATTTGCTCTTGTTTCAACATTCAAGCTTCAATAGCGAGTTTGACGTTAGTTCAATGGCATTTTTTCTCCCCGTGTACTTTTGAAAGGAAGTGTTAGCTTTTTACTAAAGACATAAACAATTGTGATCTTTATGTGTTAATGAGATGAAATAGGGTGTTGTTGGCTTGTGTGAAAACACAAGTCAACACATAATGTCCCTGTAATGTCTAGGGCGTCACACAGAATTATGAGAAAATGTACAACAAATAAGCAGGATGCAATAATACAGATGTATCTTACTAATGAAAACAGCAATGTATTCATGTGAAATGCGTCAGATTTTTCGTTTAGAACTTTTTGTACAGCTTTGACGTACAAAGATAGTGAATGATAGTTTGCGCAAAAAGATGAATCTGCCCAGTCAAGCAAAACTAATACGCTGTACACGAAACAGCGCGTCACTTTAAAAACTGTTCGATGAAATTGCACTCGAAAGCCTTGCCAGTGTTCAGGTTACACGAACAAAGTGACCCAAACAATTTCACCTGTGTCCTGGCTGTCGTAACATCGATCGCAATGTATATTTAATTAATACGAAACAATCTTCGGAGACCGACGATTCGACCGTTCCTGTGGCGACAATTATATGTAACTACAAAATATCAATTACGAAACAATTTTTCGCGTTGCCGCTATATCAATATCCCGGAATTCTTCGGTTTATTTTAATATTCTAGTCATGTACAAGCCTGAAACTTTAATAATATGAAGCACTATTGATTGCGAAGACGCTCGAAATTCAAATTATATGATTAAAAGTGTTCTCCGATAATGAAACAACGCCGCGGCAACGGCGTTCCAATTTTCGTTTAATTTGGCAAATTGTTTCCCTTTTGCCGTCCTTGCGTCGGTAATAATACCGAGGTATTTTACGGATCCGAAAAAGGAAACGATAGATTGGAATTTTACGGCGACTCACTTCTTGTAATACTGATGGCAATGTTCCACCTTCACTCAATCTGCCCCATCCTGTGACTGTCGCGTTCTCGCCGATTAGTAATTCGTCGGACGCGGGCAAACAAATCGGCGATATGTGCGACGTGAAAGTCAGGGGAGTCTCGAGTCGGACGAGGGCTAAGTCGTATTCGAACGTAAAGAAGTTGTATTCAGGATGTACCACTTTTTTCTGAATCCCACGTTCCACGTAAGGCAGTCGCTCTTGCACCGACGAGAAATCATATTCGCCGACGCGAATGCGGATTTGCGAGATCAGCAAACTGAAATAAACCAACATTTTTTTTAATTTCACAGTGTGGGGATCAATTAGTGGTTATATCAGTGAAAAAATAAATCATTGAAAGCTCTCGATACAGTAAACCGTACCTTTTCATTAAGTGTAAACAATTTTTAAATACATAAAATTGTGCCTCTTTTCAGGGGGAAAGCCACCATAGTAGAAAATGTGATGAGACAAACTACATCAGACATGTGGGCATTATCAGGATTTGATGTGGCAAGCAGCATCAGAGGATTCTTGATGAAAACCATATAAGGATCCAATATCCTGATAAGGCATTGAATCGAATGTAACGGTTGGCATCGGTAAGGTCCTGATGCGGCACGCCCCTTCAGTGACATGCCACATCAGGGCCTCATCAGGAAAACTGATCATTTCCTGATCAGGTCATTTTGGTATGGTTATGATGTGGCAACCAGATCATGGCCTTATCAGGTTTTTGTCAGGAAACATCATTTTTATAAGCTTACCTTATCAGGTCCTGATCAGTTTATGATGAAGCAAGCCACATCATATGTAATATGATACATTATGGTAATATGATATGCATATCGCGATTACTCATGTATAAAATGTTCCAACAGCTCGGCGACAAGTCAGTCAAACTACAAACTGAGCATCGAGGGTTCAATTCTCGTCTCAGCCATTGCATTTTTTCGGCACATTGGAAGTGTGATCAGGTTTCCATAAGATATCCAGATCGATTCCTACCGTTACATTAATGACGAGGACCTGATGTGTATGCCCTATGAGCTTCTCATTAGATGATGTGGCATCCTCATAAGGCCCTTATCTCAGCATCATCACAATTTTTACTAGGGCACTTTAAGACAGTATTTCTACAATTCATTAGTGAAATTTTCAGCATAAAGTGTAAAAAATGAAAATTGAAATCTAGACTGACATATGAGTAACCACTTTTCAAGTGCAGTTCGTTAATTATTTCTGTTGCTGTGAAATTGTTGTTATCGACTAATTACGATTGTGCGATTATTTTGCGAAACGTTTCAGTGATCATTCGGTCGTATCTCAGACGAGTTTGTTATTTCGCTTCAGCACTTTTTCGTACTAGGATAACGAGCGTAAGGGCGATTTCGTGCCAATTTGCTGCGCGAGCCACCTCGGAGTCTCGGATTTGGTTGACATTTTGTATTCCGCTGCAACGAATTTCGCGGGAAAATAGCTGTCACGGTGTTGCGGATTTTTTAAATATTTTTTCAAACTAATTTCAGATACGCCGTTTGAAAAATGCTCTGACATTCTTGCGTTGGTTTTTAATGTACCATTTTCCGACGAAAGGTTGTTAGTCGCGAGTCAAACAAACTGGATTCCCGAGATGAATTTGTTACATTCCCCATTACTGGAGAGAATTAAGAAATTCCTGATGAATAATCGTTATCCTTGACCGCGGAGCTTTTATTACGTGAGTCGTCGCGTATGTATTCACATTTTCCACCCAGCATCTCCCGAGCGACTTAACACTAACAAAAACGCAATTTTCATGATCTCCCTCATCCCTTCCCTTATCGCAATCCAATTTTCTTATCACCCCAAACGCGCCAAATTGCAGACCCCAAGGTTTCCTCTCCCGACTTCGTTGAGCTTGAACTCTTCCCCCTTTCTGTCCCGGAATGTAACATATTATAGAAAACTTTTATCTGATTACTGTAACGCAGATTGGATCAACTAACAACATAACTGCACTCTAATAACTAACAACATAATTACAATCTAGAATTATGTGTTTTATTTTCAAATATTTCGTGTAGTCAATTTTCAACAACTTTCAAGTGTTTAACATTTTCTCATGTTAACTCTTCTAATAACATTTAAGTATTTCAAAATAGACAACATCAAACGTTTGAAAACAAAACATTTAATTTTACAGTGCGCCCCGAAGAAATACTATCTTTTAGCTTTCAATTAGTTATATATAAATAGATCTGTGGAGCATGTATTTATGTTCTTTCACATTTCTATAATATTGTCATATGTTTGTAAAGTCATATATGACTGTTACATAGCTTTTACATTTTCAAACATCAGGTTTTTATAAATAATAAAAAGGTCTATCTGGCACTAAAAAATATACATGAAATCAAACTAGAAATTTCTATGCGTTTTAGATTAAAAGATTTTGACAAAATAGGAATATCTTTTTGAATAAAAAGCATTTTTTTGTGCAGTTATAAAGTTCCAAATCTTTCTGAACGAAAAATATTTCTTTTGATCGAAAATCATTTTTGTTAGAGTGTAGTTCGCATTCAAGAGCGTCCCTTCTATCCCCTAAGTACTCGTTCGAAGCGATTAATCGTTCGCGACGTAAATTGCGGCTGCCAAATCGATGGGACTCGATTAACTGCGTGAATGCAAGTCATTTGGACGGGCGAAGCCAGCTCTAATGATCGTGTCGGGCTTACTCGTCGACGCAGTGTCCCGCGGTCGCGATCCAGTTCTCGTTGAGGATCGCGCCGCCGCAGCGGTGGGTGCTCGAGAAGCCGAAGAACGATGTGCGGCGCACCGAGACCTGCCACGGCCAGCGCCCGAACGGCGCGTCTTTGCCCCCGACGATCCGCATCTCTGGCAGCGGGAACAGCGGCGGCACGCCGCACTGCATGTTCCTGCCCTCGGCGGCCGCGGCGATTGTCATCACCGAACCCGTCCGCAGCGGTGCGCCCTCTCTCGTGGTAGTGCTGGTGGTCGGCCGGGGCGTCGTCGTCGTGGTGCTTGTGCTGGTCGTCGTCGTTGAGGTGGTCGTTGTCGACGTGGTGGTCTTCTTCGTGGGTTTTGGCTTCGAGGCCGCCTCGGCGTATGAGGTCGTTATGTAGTGGGCGGCGCCAAGGGGCTTAAGCGGCTTGTCGGGGTTCTGTAATAAAACTGACATTTGAAAACGGGCCATCGAAGGGCATTGACAAAAATGTTACTTTAACTTTTTGGGGATTTATACTAAATATTACTACGTAGTGGGAAGCTGCCAGAGGTCAAAATTGCCGGAGTACAAAATTGCCAGTTCTGAGTCAGTAATGGAATGATACCGCAATGCCAAAGTGCCAGAGTTGTCAGTACTGGGCCAGTATAGGAATGATAACGTCACGCCAGATTCCTGCGTAGAAAAAACGAATCTGGCAACGGTCTGGCAGGAGTCTGGCAAGAAGTCTGGCAGCAGTTTGGCAGTAGTAAGGCACCAAGCAGGCAACGGTACGGTAAGCGTTTGGCGTCAAGGCTAGATCATGATCGCGAGCCATACTGTTTTCGTCAAAGCTGTTGAAAGTAGGGCAACAGTATGGCGATCGTCCCACTCACCCACCCTAAGTTGACGCGTTTGACTTATACCTTTGCACACGAGCATGGCAACTGTAGGGCAGCAATATCGCTCGCGAATATGATCCAGCGTTGACGCCAAATGCCTGCCGTACCATTGCCTGCTTGGTGCTATACTATTGCCAAACTGCTGCCAGACTTGCTGCCAGACTTGCTGCCAGACTATTGGGATCTGACATGGGGGCGTGGCCTAACGAAATGGCGTCGACAAGTATAGAAATTTGAATTTTTTTTGCA
>JABFPB010007601.1:0-10859 GCA_022817645.1 Ceratoteleas bidentatus | reverse complement strand
ATGTTACATGAAAAGGATTGATAGAAAAACATTTTATCACATTGAATAGTAAACGCAATCAGGTTCCAACAACGAACCATAAGATCCTCAAATCTGTTTCCAAGATAAAAAAGAGACTTTAATAAACTTGCTCCGAAACTTCGCAGCGAAAAAAAGTCGTCGCTCCCCTAGCGAATCCCTAATCGACTCGTTAATTTCGCCGTCGTATTCATTAACGAATGCGTGTCGCTGCTTTATTTCCCAGCCACGTACTTTCTCTATTTTATTCATTCATATAATTACACGTTCTCCAATTTTCGTTAGCCCCCCAAACAGACGCTCTCGAAGCAAAATCTCCGACTTCGCAACCCGACTAGTTGGTATTCAATTCGGGACACTCCCGCCGAGGAACGCTCGGTCTTTTCTTTTTCCTATCCCAGCGTGGCCAAGTCACCGCCTCTCGTTGTTTTTCCCTTTTTTGCGTTCGCACTTCGTCTTATCGACCGCCTCGCTTCCACCGGCTCTGCGCCCGTCGACGCAAGGCGTCCAAGATAAAACGGATACACGCCGCTAATCTCGAAGACTTCCGACCGGATTTGCCACGATTAACGCCTGGAGCGAGAAAAGATGTGGACGAGCCTTTCCCGGGAGATCGTGACGATTGTTTCTCTGGCCGGACAATGAAACGTACAGCTGATTGACAGTGTTGTGACAGCCGCGATAGTGTCGGGCGAGAGGCGACGAAACGAAACGAAATCGCGATTATCTGACTGTTCACACTTGAACTTGTTTTTGTAGTAGGGATAATTTTAGAAAAAGTTATTTGGGAAAGAGAACCAAAATAGTGACTGAAAAATCCTAATTCCAGGGGATTTTTAAGACGTTTAAGGTGAAGTTAAATTTCTGCTGCCACGGAGTTAGAATAATTGTTAATATAAATGGGATTATTGATTATTGTATTGTAAATCGGCAATAGCGAGATTCTGTATTTATGGAAGAATATGTCTGAGTAACAAATTTTGGAAAATCTTCAAGCATCTTCGAAAGTAATGAATTTTCGTAGATACTTGCAGAATTTCACTACGGTCCATTTACTATAAAATAATTATTAATAATTGTTAATAATAACTCCGTTGCAGCAAAACTTGAACCTCACCTTAATATTCTAGAAATATACACGAAACAGCGTATAACTATTCCATCTCAATCAGTTTCATATGAGAGGAGAGTGAATCAACTCCAACAATTTAACGTTGAATTGTTCGTTCAGCATAATTTATTTGTTTACCTATTTGTCCGGTGAAAAGTTGAACTCGGAGTCTGCCAACAATTGCCGCTCTCGTGAAATTGAACGAAGTCAAGCAACAGGCCCCGGGGGCTCACTCTTCCTTTTTTAATGCGTGTTCTCCTCGTCTTAACGGCGAGGAAACGCTCTTACACTGCCTGACCCTCGGAAAGTAGTCGCCGGCGTATCGCATTCAAATCCGCTTTTTCCAGATTACGATAATCCCGAAAATGTATTGAACTTTGCGAGCCGCCCTAACGTCTGGCGGAATTGTGATGGCAAAGCCAACTGTTTGCCGTAATGTATTACGTCCCGTCTTATTTCTTTAGAACTGACTATATTACTCGGAGTTAAACTTTCACCCCTTAGCCTCTTCGACTCATTTCGCAATTTCAACTTTTCCGATCCGAAAACTGTCTTTGTCTACCCTCGACACAAAAGCGTCCATTTGTTGCCAAAACAATCGTTTCTAGCCAATCTCGGGGACCTTTTGATTTTTCTCGGAACGAATTTCTTATTGCAATTAGAAACGCTAATTCCTGCCGCCCGTGGCGCTGTTGTCGCGTCGCGCTTCAATTGCGAGTTTAAAATAATCCAATGTCAAAACTAATTCCGAGCGCCCCTCGAATCCCGCCCGGACTGGCCGAATTGTTTACCAATCATGTACCATTATTGTCACTGCATTGACGGCAGATGCGCTCCCCTCAAACTTGAATATTAATAGGTCATCATGTAGCGCGCTTGGCAGGGGCCGAGCGGAGCCTACCCCAACGTGGCGCGCGCCGGCTCACCCTTCCGCTGCATCCTTTCGCCACGTTGCCAGCGATTCACGGCCGAACTCATTCGCAGCGCAAACACCGCGCGCAGTTACAAAACCACGGCTATTGCGCTCATCGCGTTACCATCAACGTAACGCTGAGCTCGCGCGAACTTCGGTGTAGAATGGCATCGATTATGAGAGCGTTTCGTAGGTGGAAAGTGAAAAGCAAAGGGGTGGTTTTCGAAGGAATTTTAGATTGGGATTTTATTTTAAATAAAATTATGGAGGATAAAAAAGATAGGTAAAGAGAGGTTAAAGAATTTGTCAGTGTTGGAGTATAGTGATTTCGGAAGAGTATAGGTTAGGATCGACGGAAATTGGAGAAAATAAATTTGGTGGAAGAGAATATTCAATTTTAAGTGACAGTCACAGTGGATGGTTAAAATGAGAAGTAGTTGAATCATGATTGTTTATGAAATAAACAAAAATGAAGAATTATTCAAATCTAGAAAATCAAGATTCATTCTGAGGAAAATATCATTTCAAAACGATTCTTATTAGGAACGTGGGGGATTTTAACCTCCAGTTCGGAGTTTTTGGTTTATTTGTCGATATTTGGCAGGAATGAAGCATGTAAGAACATATTTTCTTACAGCAAATAGAATGTTTATAATATTAACATTTCAGCATTTTTTAAAATTAAAATTATGGATGATTACTACATTGGATTTTGCATATACTTATGTCGAATAAATATTTAGTGTTCTACAACACTTCACGGAAAAAATATTGGCGTTGTTTACTTGTTCTAAGCCAACTTTTTAGCCAACTTTTGTCGCTTATAGTAAGTAAAATTTACCTAAAATAGGTAAATATTTCCCTGCTATAAACCAACATTTCTTTCCGTGTTAGACAGAGATGGGCATCGCCAAATACTCAATTATTTTGAATAATGTACAAAAAGTGTTCATTTGCTTAAAAATATGAATTATAATAATATTTCTTGGATCACTAATGTAAAATATAATTATTAGTTAATAGTCGTTACAACAATTTTCAAAAACATGAATTGGCAAATTACTTGCATTTGAACAAAGAAATGGAAAATTATTCAATTATCCATTACTTTCAGTTTTTTCGCAAAAATGTGATCAGTGTTTATGTTGTAAACGATTGTAGTGATTGTTATTTAGTAATTATAAATAATGTATATTAATCATAGAAGAAGTGTTATTGATAATAATGGTTTGTTATGTTTGTTAATATTACAGTTTTTTCAAAGTAACTGATTAATTGGCATGACCATCTCTGGTGTTACATAATGAAATTAATGTGTTTAAAAATGCTTTTATTGTTAATACTTGTCATCTTAAATCTGAATTTAACTAACATTGGACTTTTTCTACTAAGGAAAAATGTAATACATCGAAAATTAATTATTTCCTCAAACTGTATTAACATTTCCAGAAACTGAATGGACTGAATTCATTATTCAGACTCAAATTTCGGTACACCCTTACTATACCGTTTGTTTAGATTTGCACCCTTCGGAAAACTCTATTGTCATCGATTCTTCCTATGAAAGCATGATGCGCCTCTTAACCAGTTCTTATTCTACCACATCATGAATTTTGATGTGTCAGAATAAACCTACCGACAGTTGGAAATTTCCGGCATTTTAATAGTGGAACTTTTTCTGTCCAAACAAATTCTTTTTCAAAAGAATATAACAAAAATATTCTTTTTGAAACAACAAATCCCGAGCTCAAAAAGAATATTCTCCTACTCTAAACACTTATCTTTACTTCGTAACCCTATTTAACAGCAAAAATCTAAATCTTCATCAGAGACTCACTGCGTCCAAATCTCTGAATAAACGCTTAAAATATGAAACAATTTTAGCATTTTTCATTTATTTCGTATACTAATAAAACTACATCTTCTCAAATATCAAACCACATTTTTTTCAGAATTTCAAACAATTCCATACAAACTCACTACTACCTAATTGACCCTCGAAGTACTATTTTGGTTTAAAACACGTTCTGAATCATTCGCAAGGGAATTTGAGGATTCAAAACGTGTTTCTTTCTCGCTTAGAATTGCAATTTGCCGGCGCGTAAACAGGCCCCCGTAAATTTGGCGTAAGGCCACGCGCACGCCGCGGTATTTATTCCGCCGCCGCTAAATCAGCCTCAGTGTCATCGGAGCGCGCGTTCGACCGGCACCGAGACAGAGTTACTTACTTACTAAACATTTTTTTGCCCGCCTTGCAAGATATTGTTTCACAATGCGACAGCTAAAAGCGCGCGCACCGCTAATTCTGGCCACCGGGCGTTTACGTGGGAGCGCGGTTTCAGGAAGAATGGATTTGGACTCGCGCGTCATAACTCACACGCCGAGGCTGTTTGGGTTACGCGAAATTATGACTCGCGTCAAAATTTAGATGCCGTTATTAACGCGGAACGTCGCCCGAGCCGCGACGTCATTACGCCGTGTATCGGGCTGTTATTTCCATCGCGAGCAAATTTCGTGGATTTTAGTTTTTTAGTCTTCTTTACAATTTCGAATAGCTGAGACGAAGTTGAATTAGAGAATAGAGAAGAGTGGAACATTTGTGGGCTAAAATTTTTTTTGCAAAAATATATAATAAACTATTTTTCGTGTTTTTCTTCTCCTTCAAATAATACCTCTTAATTTAAAGAAATGTTTATTGATTAAAACATTTTCAGGCAGTTTTGGGAAAATAAGGTACTCTGTTTCGATTCAGATTCGGACTCAATTCAGAATCGATTTTTGTATCGAATGGAATGTGCATTGTAGAAAAAAAATGAAAAACGAATGTAATTGTATTTTTCAAGCATATTTCATGAACGTTCTTCTCGATTAGGAAAGCAATTCGTATTATTACTACATAGTTTTGACATATGTGTGTTGGCATTGACCAAAATGGATGTACAGTCCTGCAATGTTAGAAATCTATTACTTATTCTGACGAAACGGAATCCTGAAGACAACAGTCTGACTGTTGTAATTATATGGCGATTTTAAACACATGCATATGAGCCTATGGCAAGTTTTACTGCCAGCATCGAAACAAGAATCAGAGCATAGTCGCTGCATTGACATATTCCAAATGACTCATGCAATGCTTCCAGAAAAATTGCCTGTGCCATTATATCATTTACCAATATTTGAGATAGTAAACCATTTTCACGTTTTGTCTTCAATTTCGAAGTATACTCATTTCATTCAATTCCAATCATCAACCAAACTCCATTTGTCCAGTAAATATTCTCGATTTAATTTTCTTTGGAACACACTGACTCCCGTAACATTTCGATTAAAACCGTACCATTATTCAAATTCAAAGCTACGTCTGCAACTTCTCACCATTTCTCTAACACCCAAACCTACTTCCACCCTCACCTCGAAATTTTACAGAATCCCCTTTCTCACCATCGAACACACACCGCTTCGAATTCCCTCTTTATTACATTTTTTCCTTCTTTTATTAGGTAGCATGCCTGAAATTTCGCCCAACGACTTCGCGAACTGCCCGTTTCCTCGTCCAGATTCCGCCTATAACATCGATTTAATATCGTCCCGTGCCGGCACGGTTTTATTGCCGCGCGCAAGCATTTAATTCCGCCCCGAATTACGTCTTCATATCGCCTGAGCCGAGACTTCCTTATGCCCGCGAGGCTCTCCGTCGCATTAAACCTCACGCCAGGTTTACAACTTTTTTACGCATTCGCGGACCCATCCGTACCCGCGAATATGCTAACTTCTCGGTCGTTTAGACGAGCGCCTGCATTTCCGGTGACGCGCCGAGAGGGAATCGTCTGGTCGCGCTGCGTCGGGGGAGGGGGGAGGGTCGAAGATGAGCCGGACAGAGACGGCGAACGCGCGACGGAGAACGCGAACGCCGAGCAAGCCACTTTGCGGGACAAGGATGCATCGAGACGTTCGATACCGAGGAGAGTGACGGAGAACGAGGGGCTTCGGTACACGGGAACCAGGTGGCGCCACCTGCAAGCCCGGATTCGCGAAACACGTGAACGAGCAGAAATTAAGGAGTTCAGACAAAAAGTGAAAATAAAGATTAAACTTAGAAGAAATTTATGTAAATGCAGGGTGATTAATTTTATTTGCCAAAATTTCAACGATTTTTATTTATTAATTTTTGGGAAATTAAGTACTGAAATAGGAGGTTTGTACATAAAGTTAAAAAGGAAGAGCATTGCATTATTATAAGTAAGTTTTATTTATGGGAAATTCAATTAAGATTTTTAGGTAAGAAACTATCTAATTTATAGTTTATGAGTTAGGGCATCGGTAGAATGAAAAATGAAAAGAATTGACCATGTAGTATTGAAGATATATGCTTGATAAATAATTAATAAATGTTGAAGAATACCAAGAAATATTTGTATGGCACAAAATAAAGTAAAGTAAAGAAATCTCACATAATCGCAGTTTAAGTTTGAATAAATGATTATATTTGCAAGTTTATAAAGAAAAAACACATTTTATCACATCTTTAGAATTCATTTGTTTATACTTATTAATATTAAAAAATATCTTAATGTACTCATGAAATTACCAACAAATTCTTTATCGTTACAATAAAATAGTAACTTTTTGTTTGGCGCCCTAAATATTCGGCCCTTCGTGTAAGAACTAACTTAACAATATTTTTTATCGACAACAATTTTGTGGTTAGGAAACAGGATTGACATGATTTATCGGGTAGTTAGAATTCATTACGAAAATGATACAGTTTTTCCGATGTATACGACTTTGATTTAAATGAAAGATATATTTTTTATATTTTTTTTTGACTGATACAGTATTTTATAATAAATTTTTCTTTACAGATAATGCATTAAAATCTTTAATTGTTCAGTCATTAATGTTAATAAATTAAAAAGTTGTACAGTTTCATATTACTTTTAGAAAATATAACATTGGATGTTTTACAAAATTTGTTCTAAATATAATAAAAAGTAATAGTTTATTTTTATTCATTAAATAAACAGATTGTTCACCAATTTCCTTCAATATACGAAATAATCGTTGAAACTTTTCGATTAATCTCAAACCTAACTCTCAATTTAATTTTTCCACACAAATCATAATTTTTCCGAACCCCGAAAAAATGAAATAAGATTAGCGGTCGTGCAACTCTCTGACAACCATTCCTCCGCTTCTAATCCGGCAAAATTGCGATAAACCGATTTGCGTGTACCTTCTGACCGCGAAGATTCGTCTGAATCGGCTCGTAAAATGCCGAAGATGTAAATGGCAAATGTTTCGCGATAATGTTTGCATAATGAGGCGATCGCGCGATTGCCCGGACCGTTTGGCAGCCGATCTGGCAAGCGGCGGAGCACGATTATTACTTATCCCGGGGCGACCTGATCTCCGAATTAACGAGATAAAAGGAAAGCAGCGTCGCGAATAAAAGACACGTAAACGAGCGGCGTATTGATTTTGAGCCGTTTCCAACGAGGCCTCGGCGTTCGACAAGTACCCGAGGCTCGGTGCGCCGCCTCGCCATCAGAAGGTGATTTCGGCGCGCGATATTCCGCCGTGTTTGACTAAGCAAACACTGCAAATCGACCGACTCGGAAAAATGCGTTATCAATGTTGCGCGGTTACTCGTAAAACTGGAATTTACCTTTCCGTTTCACACGATAACCGTTCTGAATCTTCTTTAGAAGTTCGATAATTTTCTGTTTGACAATAAGGTTCTTCTTTTGTCTAAACGATTATTTGCTCCATATACAGTAGTAGAACTTTGTAACAGTTCACATATTCTTAGGAATATTCGATTTGATTTATTTCTGTTTCGAAGCACAGTTACAAAATTAATCTTCTTTTTAATTAACGGTATGTTTAAATAAAAAAATAGATTTTTAAAGGAAAAAGTATCTATCTGTATAATCAGGAGTAGTCTTTTATTACTTGTGCTAGTTGTGTCTACATTAATTATAAAAGTTATGAATATCATATTGCATAATAATTATTTAAATAGACATTGCCAGTTTCACTCGATTGCATTTGACTGGAAACTTATTTATACTTATTTACACGTTATACTTTTAAATTAAGATATGTTTCGAATACAAATGTATATTTCTTGTATTTATCATTTATTTATTCAGAATGTATAATTTTATAAATTAAACTAAAAGTACCTGCTCATTAATTACTTTAACATTACATTGTACATTTATTTGCTTTGCATTAAATTTATCATTCTTAACTGAACAAATAATTTCAAATTCTATTCCTTTTCGCTGAAAAATATTGTTTCATTCATTCGAAAGATGCATTATATACTTTCTTTTGGACCAAAATCAAGTTTGCAAAATAGTTAAAACTTTGCTTTCCAAAGGCTCCTAATCTAATTAAAAAAATGTCTAACCCTGCAAAAAATTCTCCAAGCTCATAAATTAACTACATTACACAGATTAATTCCAATACATCCTTCATCCACTTTTCATATCCAAAAGATTGATCTATGGCGACATAGTTTCTCGAACTATAACTCATTTTTCGTTTTCAATGAATAATTGAAAACGAACCGGGAAAACGTTTTCCTGAATCGGGCAGTGACTAAGATAGATGTCGCTTTGGCGCTGACCTTTTGCTACTTTCCGCAAATGCACTGTGCCGCAAGCGCGCAATCACTTTCTCGCGCATTCTTTTCTCGTACGTACACCGCGCGCATTCTTTTCCGTGCGCCGCGCGCGGCGTTCCCGGCTGCTTTCCGTGTTTCGCATACTTTTCCTCTGCGCCACTCGAATCCCGGCGTCTTTGCAATTATCGATCCCATCGAACGCGCGGCGGGAAATTCAAAGTCATGCGGACCGATTGACCACGACATTCCAGTCATCCGAGCGTATTTTGCAATGCTAAATTTGCTCGCTGTACGAATACTAATTTATCGACGACGAAATTCATTTGAACGGAAAAAGTGCATTCAGTGGATTGATGACGGAACTTTTTCTTCGCGGTCGAAATGACAAAGTAAACAAGCTAACTTTTGCTTTTTGTCGCAGAAGACGCGTAGTCGAAGAGCGCGATTCTCGAAATCGGTCGGATCGGCCCTTTTTGCGCCCGAAAAGTCTGACTCGATCCTCACGCAGATATGCAAAGCCGCCGCCCATCATTTATGTAAAACGCGTCACTAAACAGTAGTTATTTGTTGCCAATTATCGGTTACGTGCTTTCGCAATTTTTCTTTTTCCGTCAATGCAACGACACGCAAGCGTAGGAACGGCCGGGGAAAGGTCAGTGTCTTTCCTGTGCATGACGCTTTATGCGGGGATTAATCGCGCCGCGCGATGACGAATAGGCTATATTTTTATATCGACGAGAAACTTGAATAGACTGAGGAAGAGTGACGCGGCGATGACCCACTTTTGTCCCAAGCTTGACATATTTGTAACGCGCGCGCTTACACAACCGCTAAACATCTTCATTCATTCAAACTGCAGATGTCGAAGATTGATTTCAAAAGTGCAAAAGAGTAACATCAAACTGCTGAATGAGTGATAATGGTTGGAGGCTTTTTGTTTTACATTGTTTTTACACAATTTAGCAAATTCAAAAGCTGTTATAATTTGTTTTAAACAAATTATAAAGTTTGCAATAAATTATAAAGTTGAATAAAGTTTACTTGTGAATTAAATTTGTATAATTGTAGCAAGGTTGTTATATCCATTAGAATGTTTTGGATATTTATGTTGCACAGAAATACAAATGATTTTCTAGAGGAGTTAGTTTATAAAAAAAATTGTTTACAGTCGAGTGCATTCTAGTAAAATGAAAAAGCAAGGTTTTCCTTTTAAAAAACAAATAGAAGAATATTTTCCTACAATGACCCATTGTAAAAATTATGCAACCCACTTATTGCAGTCTATGGGCCGACATTTGTAAAATGAACAGTGAGAAAAGTATTCGTAAAAGCTACAACATTTCTTCGTACCTTTTACAAAATATCTCCTGAAGCGTACGAATTCGTAATTTTTACGAATTGAATAATAAAAATAATGTTTTCAAACTAACAAAAGTGCAACTTTTGCATTTTTCGATTCGTATCAAATATGGCACCAAAACGAACGTCCTTGTAAAAACGCAAATGTATCTCACTTGCAATCTTCGAACAAACGTTTCAATCTCAGCTAGACACTTTTGTTCAGCCCGTAAAATTCCCACGTTCAGCGACATTTCTCCTCAATCAATGGTCGAAATTGGCGATGCCCAAGGTAGCCTTATTCATGAACAGAAATCAAGACCGAGCGAGCAATTGCGTGACTAAGGAATAATGATATTACGCGAGCGCAAAGCTAATTACGTCGCCAGACATCGTCAACTGAACCGAGTCGTCCTGCGATTGTACTGTCTAAGCTTAAGGTGAAATGTCAGTCCATCGTTACGGAGTTATGGCGTCTTTAATTAATACCGTTGAAACAATGACTCTCGCAAATTAGACTTTTTCAAACATTTTGTCGGCCAAAACGACTATTACAACGTTATATAATTTTCCTCGTCAAGTTCGTTTTTTTCGCAACAAAGCACCGCGAAAATGATTGCTTTGAAGATACTTTGTTAGAAAACTTAGCAGGAGTCTTTTGAAATACGATATTTTTTACTTAAACAAAGCCGAACGATTTGTAATTCTCTGTTATTATTGAAAAACTTCTTCAAAGACGACTCTAGGATACCAATATACCTCTTTGGTCCATACCCTATCAGCAAAGAATATTATTCAATATTTCTATAGTGTTACTGTAATATTATGCGGACATTCAATATTACAGT
>JABFPB010007600.1:0-10860 GCA_022817645.1 Ceratoteleas bidentatus | reverse complement strand
AAGTGCTAGTTTAGAAACAAACGTATTACATTCACACGAATCAAGTCTGAAGAAGGATCGACGAACAAAGATCGTTTCGGCGGATTTGTTCAAGATATTCTAAGGATTGATGAGTGTAAGACTTAACCACTTTTCACTTCCCAACAACCCACAAAATAACAAAATAACCTTAGCCACCCAGACTCCGCACCCCTGAATACGGGCCTTATTAATATCGAAGCCATTGCGCCCTGCGATCCGGATCTCTGCTCGTCGCTCCGGTCAACCAGTCCGAGACTTCGCCGGCCCTTGAAGCGGCGTCTGTGAGAAGAGCTACTAAGCGCGCAATTTCCGACGCAACGGAAAGCGTTTTAACTTTAGGGTTAGAATTAGAGATTAGCCAAGACGGTTCGCTGAAGATAGCTTCCACTGCAGTTGAAGAGAGCGATTCGGCGGATCATCGCGGCAGTCAAAAAGAAGGCTGTTACGACAGGTAATGAGGTCGCCGTACGGGAGGCCGAAGCAATCCAGAAAGACGACGCTCTGAGCCTCGTAGAAAGATTAGAAAAAGTTAGGGAACTTAAAAACACCCCACTTAACACAACCACGATGGGCGCAGATAATTCTGTGTCAGTCAATTCAGGAAATGTAAATAATTCCACTATGGTTAATCACTATCACAGAGAAGACAAAAAGGGGATTCAACTGCCGAACCCGACCAGTGTTTCGGAAGGAACGTTGGCCAGCTTGGCATTTTATTTGTCTGTCCCAGAAAACTTCACCTCAGTGGTGAATCAATGTAAACGGTGGTTGAACCGGGAAGCCCAAAAAGATTTCCCGCGCGCAGAGCCTGCGAAGCCTCCCCCTCAGAAACCACCTCGGGTGACTGTCCGTAGCCAGTCTCAATTGTCTGGAAACGAACCCAGACAGTCTAATTATACGCCAGTATCTCTAGGGCACAAGTCCGAGGATGATTTTGAATTCATCCATAGCACAAAATGAACTTAAGACTTAGTGTAACCTATGTAAAATTAATTCAATATACCTGTTAGTAAAATTTGTCAACCCTTTCAATTCCTCGACCTCTAGGTTAAGTCAGTCGATTGGGCAAGGCGGAAAAGAAAAATTTAATTTATCCGTCACATCATCTATATTTATGCGATCTGCAGAATGCTTCGTACTGAAGTCCTGTGCAATCTAAAACAGAAAATAAATATGAGAATATACTATAATGTTTGACGGTGCTAAAATTTTGACACCGTAGACGAACGAAATCTTGACCACACTCGTTACCCCGTTGGGTCAAGTTTGGTGCACTCTGGGGTTGTAAAAGGGCCTAGGATTGGAGCGCGCACAGTGGACCTGAGTCACGGACGATTCAAACTTTCCCGCCGGCCTGAAAGTTGGACACAGCCGCTATCGTCACGCCCTACCCAGCCCCTTCCAATGGAGCAGTCCCTGTAGTCACGTGACCAACTACCATCACCGAGCGAGTGGCAGGAGCACGTCGGACGACGGTGGGGATAGCGCGAATCGAGGCGCAACGATTCCCTGGACGAAGAAGGCTCAGCTCTCGTATCTCAGCGTTCGACAAAGACGGACCGCGAAGGCGCCACTACCATCATCGGCGAGCTCTCGTTCTCGGATTGCCCGGAAAGCCGGGCTACGTTGCGTGAGTCGCGCTTTAAGCGCAGAAATTACCGACCCGTTGGGAATTTTGTGCGATTTGTGGTCGAAATGATTTTGTGGTTTTGAGAATTTGGGTTTTGGGTCTTGGATTATTTCGTTTGGTTTTGTTTGGGAATTTTATTTGGAAATTCGGTTTGGTTCAAGATGGTTTGGGTTTTGGATTTTTATTTCGGATGGGTTTGAGATTATTCCGACTTCGGGTTGGTTTTAATTTCAAAATGGCGTCCAACATCTTTTGCCGTCTCGCGCACGTGTTTGCTTGAAAACCTTCGCAGTGGTCTCGTCACGTTTTTGTTTTGTAAATTGAGCTGGTTTAGATTTGCGAAAATGTTCTCCCTTTTTTTTTGAGTTTTTGAAATGAGATTTGTGAGTATAATGCCCCCTCCCCTTTTTTGGTTTTGTGAAATAAATTTTGCGAATTGGATTTTGAGACGCTGTGGTTTTATTTTTTGAATTTTGGGAATCTCCCGGGAAATGTGGGGTAGCCCGGAATCTGATTCCGTTGCGCATGTCAGGGTATCCCGCTTCACGGGACGGGACGAGAAACCGTCGAGATAAGGCATTTTGAAAATTTTCATTTTATTTTTTTTTTATTTTTCCGGGAAATCCCGGTGGCGATCCTAACACCTGTTGGACCAAAAATGTCTTGTCTCGAAAATTTCCCATCCCGGGCTAAGTCCCAAAAATTTAAGTCCCGTTCCGTGGCGAAGGTGCTGGTGGGCAATTTTTTTAGTGTCAGAAAAGGGCCTCCACGTCACAGTGGCGATCCTGCCAGGATCCCATTGTTATAAACTTTCCCGGGAGAATTTGTTTAAAAACCCAAAATTTCGAAATGTTGAGTTTGGTTAATTTTGGAATTTTTGGTGATAGGATGAGTTAGAAAACAGTGGAAATGTGTTAGATTACGGTTGAAACCTCGGAAATAAATTTTTTGTTGCTAAAATTCATGAAATTATTGCATGCAAATATGTCCGTTGGAATTTTATTCGTTCGGATTTCCCGCCGTTAAAATTCCATATTTTTTGTCCTTGTTTATTTTCGTCACGAAAATACCGAAAATGAAAGTCCTAATCTTTGTTTTCGTCTCGAAAATAGCGTCGTAATTTTCGAGCGAGTATTTTCATAAATTCGGCCGAATCGAAATATTATTTTTCGACTGGCCGAAATACTTATTTCTTTATTTACGTTGAGGCTGGAAATCATGAAAGAGTGAATGACGGGCCTGCTGCGCCATCTCGCGCACGCCAACGACGATCGTTCCCCCTGCCCGCGCAACGGCGGCTCGCCATTGTGCAAAGTGTCGCGCCGCAGCAAAGTTGCCCTGCCGCAATCTCGGCCGCACCGCAGCAGCATTTCCCCGTCCCCCCTCCCCAGTGGACCGGATTTGCAAAGGTAAGCCATCAGCGAACGTCTCTTTACCGCAGCGTAATCGAGCGCCGGTAAATCGAGAAACAGGTGCGTGAAAATAGTACGCGTGAAAGTAGGGTTACGGTCGCGTGTTTTCGAAATCGACGATCGAAATCGCCGCCCAGTGATCCCGCGAATTTTTCGCGACGCGATCGTGCCATTGTTTGCCGTCCAACCGCGACACGGCCGCCATATTGTTTCGCCGCGCCGCGCGACGAGATTTCGCCGGGCGCGCTGTCTCCAACCGCCGACTCCTTTGCCTGTCCGTGCTTGCACGCTCCGCGCAGTGCACCGCGTGAGTGCAGTGACAGTCAGCCCCCCCCGCTACCGCGTCCCCGCGCGACGAGCGTGTCAGCGCCGTGGATTTCGCCTGTCACAGCGCGTTCGCTTGCGACATTTCGACTGTCAAAACGAAGCGCACAGGTGTTACCGGTTTAACCCTTTTGCGAGGACATTCGTGTTTGGTGCTCTTGTTGTCGCGCTGTCACAGAAATCGCTTGGGGTTTAATGTCGCGTTGTCAACCCTTTTTCAGGTTAACCCTTTCGTTTGTTGGGAATACAGGATTAGGCCAATTTTGACCCGATTGTAGGTGGCGTTGCGGTCGCATTGGTAGGATAATTCGAAAACAATTTTGGCAGGTCAACCATGAAGTGAATTTCGGACCGAGAATAGGTGGCGCTGCGATCGCATTGTTGTTGACGATTTATTTCGTTGACGTTTAGTTTTGTTGCAATAAACAAGAATGTTGACCTTTATTCCATCCATTTTCGTCGCTTAAATTTACGATTTACATCTCGCCAAATTCGAATTGCAATTTTGAATTTTGGATTTGATAATTGATTTGACATTTGAGATTTAGTCCGAATTTGTTCGACACTTTCGCGTTTTGAATTTAATTTTCGGATTACTTTCGAAGTAAAATTAAATTTGGAATTGTTGTTTATGCCAACTAAACGACACTATTGTTTACTTGTCATCGAATTTGGAGATATCTGAGGTCGCTTTGAGTAGAAATTTTCATTTTCACCATGGCGAGCGTAGAAGGTCAAACTGCCGATTTACCTCGCGAGCTTTTGAACCAGTGGTTGACTTCTTTGAACGAGGCGTCATCCATACGCGAGTTGCAGGCCCGTGGTTTACCGACGAACGGAATCCTACTGACTCTTCGGAAACACATCGCGTCCACAAGTGAGTTACCGCCAGAGGTTCTCGCGAGTTTTCGCGCTAGAAAAATTTCGGACAACGAAATTCGCCTGAGCCTTGACAACATTAGTGAGGATGAGGAATTCGCGGATGGTGACGATGAACATAAAAAGGAAGAATCTTCGACTCAGCAGTTGTCCACTGAAGGTCACCCTACCGGATCCTCCCTTCCCCCCTCTCGCACACTCACCCACCCCCTAATACCGCATCCCCCACAATACCCAATGCCATTTTTCCCCCTTGACCCCAACTATCCTCTTCCCTTTCTCGAAACAGGCCTACTTATGGCCTCCCTGTAGTCAACCCCCAACCCGTAATCCCACCCCTACCTTGGGTATGAGTGACATCCAGCGGATAGTGCGCGAAGAACTAGTAAAGGCTTTATCTGAATGGACACTCACTGTTCAGCCTCCACCTACCGCAGTTCATCACCCCCCTCCTCAGCGTCAGAATGCGTTGGAAGATAATTTTGCAAGAGCAATGGGATTCTCGGGCACAGGAGCCAGAAAGCAAACCACTGCCCCGGTAGACGAACACCTTCGGGACGATTTCTGGTGTTCGGATTCAGAGGCAAACACGATGTACCCCTCGGCCCAAGGCGGACCCCCTCCCTCCTCTCGGTTTCCAAATCCCAGTGCAACCTCCTTCCACCCCCCTGCTCAGCGCGCGTCTCGACCCCCTCCCCCCACGTCGCAGCAATTTTACCCCTCTCGGCGTGATTCAAGATCCAACCCTAGCCAAGTTTTGGATTCGCTCAGGAAATGGAATTTATGTTTTTCGGGAAAAGAGGATACTTATGATTACCTGGGTCGATTAAACGAGGTTAGGATGATTATGAGAATCGGGGACGACGAACTGTTGACCTGCATCCCGGCACTGATGACAGGTCTTGCACGGGAATGGTTCTGAGACCGAAGGTCTGATTGGACCACGTACGAGGAATTCGCGGAAGCTTGCAGGACACGGTTCGTTAACCCTGATTATCAATACTCCCTGCGAGAAGAGATCGAACGGCGTACTCAGGGCGAGGGCGAACAGGTCGCCGACTATTTGACCTGCATACGAGCTCTTATTAACCGAGCGAGGCCACGTTGGTCAGAGCAAGCAGCAATTGATCGGGCATATCGGAATATGTAGTTTCGTCTTCGTCTAGTCATTCCTCGAGAGAGAATTGGGTCATTTTAACAGCTGGAACTCACGGCTGTCCGACGCGAACGAATTTACAACAGCGCGAAGTTATCTCAGGAACCACCTACCCCTGACAAGACACTCTGCCCCACCCTGGCCTACCACCCCTCCCGCGGCTACAAGCCCAAGCCCTCCTTCAATCTGGTGGACGAAGTACTCGAGTGTCTCTATGAACCCTGTTGGCCATCCAACACGCCCGGCGGAACGAAACTTCCAGGTCAAGGGCGCAGATTGGCCAGTCCAGTGGTCCTCCCCCATCAGTCAAGCCTTCTTTCCCCTCTCGAACAAACCCCAGCACACCCCCGGAGAAATTCTCAGGTGTTGACAGAGAATCCGGCCCCGCGTGCTATAATTGTGGAAATAAACAACATTTTGTTCGAGAATACCCGGAACCAAGACGGATCCACTGTCACGGTTGTGGCCACCCTGGAGTGATCCGTGCACGCTGTCCTACTTGCTCGGGAAACACCTTCAGGGACCAGAAGGAGGGGTGAATCCGGTCCTTTCGCGCCCTACCCAGGTCATTCCACCCCATCTGAGAGTCATGTCGTAAGCCTGAGTAGCCTTGAGTCTCGCCCGTCTCTGCTGCCATCGAGCTCAGCATCTCGGGACATCCAATTAGGGCCCTAGTAGATTCCGGTGCTTCGCGCACTTTTATAGGCCCAGCACTCGGGAAGCTGTGCTATGATATGAATTTACCGACCAAACCATCCCAGATTAGAGTTCGCATAGCCAATGGATAGATCGAGACTTGCTCTACAGTATACCTGGTCCCAATCACCATCCAGGGATGTGCAAAGGAGATACACGCGTGCTTGCTGACCTCGATGCCACTCCTCTGCGTGGTGGGCCTCGACACTCTTAGCCAGTTCCAATTCCAAATCAATTTCGGATCCCTTTCGTGACAGATTGGTATAGATGCCTCTGCCGAATCTAGTTTTCGTCCCGCGGATTTAGCCGTCAAAACCAACCTTCAGTACGTGGACGTCTGGACGGACGGGTGCTGTTTTCAAAACGGCCATCCAGACGCCCGGGCAGGAATTGGGGTCTACTTCGGCGAGCATCACCCAGCTAAAGTCTCGTGCCCCTTACTCGGTAAACAAACTAATATCCGGGCCGAAATTGCTTCAGTCATTAAGGCTGCGGAACAGGCTAAAAAGTTCGGGTTGGCTAAAATTCGAATCTTGACGGACTCGCGCTATGTCGTGGACGCGTTCCATTCGTGGCGAGATAAGTGGGCACATAACGCTTGGAAGAACTCCAACCGTAAAGTCGTTTCTAATCGCGCCGATTGGGAACGCCTCCACGAAATTCTTCAGGGCTTCTACAGAGTCAAGCTAGTGCATGTTCCAGGTCACGCGAATATATTGGGTAATGAGGAAGCAGACAGGTTAGCTCGCGAAGGGGCCTTGTGCGTTCCCGACTCCGATGGCGAATTGTGCGTCATGTCAGACGACAAGCCAGGTTTACATCCCTTGACCGCTGAGCAACAAGAAAAACTAGATCAGCTCATCCGCGAAGAAGTCCCTCCCCTCCCCACTATCTTCCCGACCAACACCCAGACCGAACACAACATAGACGTTCGAGGACACCCCCCCATTCGCCAACCGTTTCGTCGCGTGGCACCTAAGATCTACCAACACATTTGTGAAGAGGTCGATAAAATGTTAGTCTGATATTATCGAACGATCCAACAGTGGATGGGCCTCACCTATCGTCATGGTCCGGAAAGCCAACGGTAAGCTACGCTTTTGTATCGACTTCCGAGAGGTCAATCGAATCTCTAAAAAAGACGCATACCCCCTTCCACTCATGGACGGGATCCTAGAACAACTTCGGAATGCCCGTGACATCTCGACAATCGATCTAAGTCAAGCATATCACCAAGTCCCAGTTTCGAAGGAGAGTAGAGAAATTACCGCGTTTTCCGTCCCGGGAAAAGGTCTTTTCCACTTCCGTGCCATGCCATTCGGTCTGACGGGCGCACCCGCTACCTTTCAGCGTCTGATTGACGAGGTTCTCGGACAGGAGCTGAGGGGACGCGCTTTCGCCTATCTAGACGACATTATCGTTATTACTGGGTCGTTCGCCGAACACCTAGACGTCCTTCGGACAGTCCTGAGCAAACTTAGGTAAGCAAGGTTGGCACTGAATGTGGAGAAGAGCCATTTCTGCCGGTCTTCCGTAAATTATCTCGGATTTCGCGTCTCGCAAGCGGGGTTACATATTGACCCAGAAAAAGCTAAGCCCGTAACCGATTACCCTCGTCCCGAACGTCTGAAACAACTGCGTAGCTTCCTCGGTATGGTATCTTGGTATAGAAAGTACCTTCCCGACCTTTCCACCTTGATCGAACCACTCACTAGATTGTTGAAGAAAGACCAACCGTGGTTCTGGTCTACGGAACAAGAGAACGCCTTTCAAGAGGTGAAGACGGCCCTCACGTCCACCCCCGTCCTGTCGTGCCCCGATTTCTCTCACCCTTTCGGGTTGCAAACTACCACCAGTCCCGTTGGACTCGGAGCTGTCTTCACTCAGACCATTGATGGCCGCCCTCGCACGATCGGTTTCGCCAGCCGCAGCCTCTCGGCAGAAAAACGAAAATTTTCAGAGACTGAACGAGAGTGTCCAGCTGTGGTCTGGGCAGTTCGGAAGCTCCGTGCATATTTGGAACCCCAACCTTTTACTCTCTGTACCGATACGACCAGTATCCGTTCGCTTTTGAATCTGAAAGAAGCCACCGGACGATTGGCTCGTTGGGCGGTCCAATTGCAAGGTTACAGTTTCGATCTGGCACGTCGTAAAGACATTTCCGTCCGAGTCCCGGAAGCACTGGCGCCGTAGATGATGCGCGGGCCACCCAGGCAGGGCACTATAATCTGCGTCGAAGGCCACCGAGGTTTGCGATTGGAGACAGTGTCTTAGCTCGGAATCGGGTTCTATCGACGGGAGCGAAGTACTTTGCCGCGAAACTAGCGCCGCGTTACGCCGGGCCATATGTCGTGTCTCGCATAGTGTCGCCGACAGTGTTCGAAGTGACAGATCCCGTCGCGAAGGAGACATTCCGCGTCTCGGTGTCTGACTTGAAACACTATATCTCGCGTTGACCTTTTCAGTCACTGCAATGGATCCCGGAGATCGCCAAGCCTGGATCAACCGGCTGCGTGCGGCCTTGACTCCCCTACCGGCGCGCCGACCCGCAGTTTCTGCGCCACTTCTCGCCTTGCCGGCTCCTCCGGAGCGTCTGGCGTTGATGCCGCCGTCGACCTCCGTCGCCACCACGACGCTGCGCCTCCTGGTCGCCGTGGAACCAGTGGCCGCCCCTACAGCGACTTGGACTTCCCCAGAGCGTCCCCTGCACCAGATGTCCCGTGCGGTCTATCTGGCATGGCGTGCCAGCCGCAACCGTGCGATGGAGGCAGCTTCGAGCCGAGAAGGGGAAAACGTGGCTCGTCCGCGGGACCCGGTGGTCCACCCAGCCAACGACGAGGAGACCCAGTCGTCGCAGCCGACCTGCACGAATGCAGCACCCCAGCCGCCCGTGGCGCCACTCGCCCAACCGTTGGAGTTCGACGGCCCTCCGTCGTCGCCGACCCCACCAGGGAACGCTGTGGACGCCCACGTTCAAGACGAATCGCTAGACTGGCCACTTGTACGGTGGATGAGTCGCTACTGGCGTCAACAGGAGGACGAAGAAGTCCGCATGCTCGGCCGCCCTCCTCCCCGGGTCCGAGATGCCGAGACTCAGACGCCCACCGACTTCAACTGGTGTACGCGCTGCCTGGACCTATTCGTCCCTCGCCGTCTCGGTTCCCCAGAGTCCGGAAATCGGATGTCCCAGAGAGGATCATCGGGGCGAAGCGCTGTCTCGACTCCAGGTTCAGCTCCTCCGGCTGCGTCGCGTCAGATGCGCATTCGCCCGCGTTCACCCTCCCCTGAGACATCACCGGAGGGCCCACCAGCGAAGAGGGCGTCGATCTCACCGATCCGCTGTCCTCCAGCGACCGCCGAGTCCAACTCTGCGCCATTCGCCGTCGCGTCGACGTCTCGCGCCTCGCCACCGCCACCTTTGCGCCTGCCTCATGGCCCCATCTCGTACACTTCCTCCCAACACCCCCCCCCCTGCCCTGCCGTTGCGTGAGCGCGTCTTGCCATCGCTGACCCGGCCACGTCGTTTTGGCTGCTGGTTGTGCGGCACCATAGGGCACAAGATGGAGACTTGTCCGTATCGTGACAACCCCCCGTGGATCGTGTGCTTTCGTTGCGGGGATAAGGGGTACAAAATCCCGGACTGTCCCCACCGTGACATGGCATCGTTACCATCGCGACTGACCGGCCAACCTTGGCTCGCCCGGGTTCTGAGTAGCCCCCCCCCTCGTTTTTGTGATTTATTAAGAGATCAGAAAGTAACGCGACTGGACTTTGGCCTTCTTTTTTTTGTTTTGTGATCTTCCCGTTCTGATGGGCATGGATTTGTTTTTGTTTGTATTTTTTTTGTTTTCGGTTTTCTGGGTCGCTCCCCCCCTTTTCTTCGTCCCGAATATTGTACCCTCCCCCTCGGTTATCTTTTGCGTTCCCTGACCATTAACGATATCATGAAGGATACTCCGACTCAGTCGTTTTGTTTTGCCCCGTTAGTGGCCAACCAGGGTTGTCGGTTACGCGTGACTTCCAGGCCTAGTCCGTCTCGTCTCGACATCGCCCGCGTTTTGGATCCGTTGTTTTGATCCCGATCACTCAGACCAGAAACCGATCCGCGATGTACGTTTAGTCTCGATTTAAGACTGAAAATCATTGTAACGCGTCTGTGTTATTCGCCTGAGAATTGTCAATAATGTTTTGAGATAAGGTTATTTTAGTTTTGAAGAGAACACACTATTTTTGTACTACGCAATTTTTGGAATACACTATTTTTGGTATTTTCGTGCATTTTGTGTCTCCGTCATCCCCAGTAGACTTGCATGCTCCTTAGGTATCCCGGTGATGGTTTTTCCTGTCAAGAATTCTCCTCCATCTGTTTCTGAGCAATCCGTAGGCGCCACGGCGATCTCAAAGTCAGTTGGATAAGCAGAGTTACATTTTTTTTTGTTTTAAGAGGGTGGTGTGACGGTGCCAAAATTTTGAAACCGTCGACGAACGAAATCTTGACCACACATCGCCACGGAAAACCCCAGACGCCGGGAAAAGTACCGGGTCTCGCGAAATATCCTCCCCCCTCCTCGCCAATCGTATCATTCGGGTTCTAGTCATTGGGCACGATTGGGCCCCTTTATTTTTTTTGTGTGCGTTTTTTTCAGTTAGAGCTCGCCTACGTGGTACTGGTGAGTAAATTGAGTGGAGATACGAGCAGCTTGCGTGGGTGTGAGAATGTGTGACGTCAGAAGGATGATCTG
>JABFPB010007599.1:0-10859 GCA_022817645.1 Ceratoteleas bidentatus | reverse complement strand
GCTCATGTGATACTGTAAAGTAATTTTCTGGGTGAAATATTTGTCACACTCTTGACACTGAAATGGTTTTTCACCTGTGTGAATACGCATGTGACATTTTAAATTACTGTTCTTGCTGAAAGATTTGCCACACTCTTGACATGCGAATGCCTTTTCACCTGTGTGAATGCGCATGTGACATTTTAAATTACTGTTGCTGCTGAAAGATTTGCCACAATCCTTACACTCAAATGGCTTTTCCCCTGTGTGAATGCGTATGTGTTCTTTGAAATGATTTTTTCGTTTGAAAGATTTGCCACACTCTTGACACTCAAGTGGCTTTTTATCTTTATGAACGTGTTTGTGCCTAGTTAATGCATGCTTTGCGCGGAACGACTTTGTACAATATTCACACTTATATGGCTTTTCAATGACGTGACTATCTACAAACAATTCCATTTGATTGTTCGCGCTCGGCGGAAACGTCTCTATTTCTTCATTCATCGTTTTATTAGTATCATTCACCATCTCTTGTTGCATAATGTCAATTTCATGAAAAGTTGTCTGTAAAATAATGCCAAATTATGATATAGATCACATACTTTGTATAGCTACGGTTTGAAGGTTATATTTCATGCACCTAACTCCTATATTATTGACTGTGTTGTGGTTATTGTATTTTTATGACATGTTTATAAAAATATTATGTTAAGTATAAGAAATTGTGTCAATAAATAAATAAACGTCTTTTGCGTAAAATGAGTTCACTCATTACGACATTAATATATAAACCAAAACAATGTTGCAATTAAAATTCGATTTTTTTCTCTGCAAAACTTACCTCAAATTTTAGCACGATTACGTTAATAAATAAGAAGATTAATTTATAATTTTACTTTTAATGAAAAGTTGAGGTCGAAAGGTATTGCTTTAATAAAAATAATGTTGCGACTTCTTGTTCGTAATACGTCTAATCAAAACACTGTTATCACAACAAATCCCATATTCTACAGTTATTGCCGGATGGTATCAAGTGGCGAATTCTAACAGAATTAAAGTACCTGTAGAGTAAAAATAAGCTTACAAACAATCCTAATTATTGATACAAACAACAAATTCGAAACATTTTATGAGTAGCTCCGTGGTTACAATATAAAAATATGAACTACAAAATGTAAGTTTCGTAATTTACTATAATTATTTATTGGGATTAATAGTACTTCTACTTGCGGTAATACGCTCAAGGTGTATCCAAATATTAAATTTAAAGTGGGAAAACCACCTCATTGGAATTGTTAAAGAAACGTTGTTAGTACTACCCTAGTAGAAAATGTAATGTGGCATGTCACATCAAATGCGTGGGCCTTATCAGGAATTGATGTGCCAAACATGATCAAAGGAGCCCTGATCAAAACCATACGAGGCCCTTATGGGGTATTCCAATGAGGCATTGGGTCGAATGTAACGATTGGAATCGGTGGTCCCGATGTGGCATGCCACATCAGGATCTCATCAGGAAAACTGATCAGGACCTAATCAGGCAATTTTTATGTGGTTATGATATGGCAACCTTATCATGTTTTGGTTAGAATGCCACATCTATGGATGAAGCTAACATGATCAGACCCTCATCAGGTTATGATAAGGCATGCCACATCATAACCTGGTAGTAAGATATTCATATCATATTCACTCATACATATAATGTTTCAATAGATCTGGGACAAGTCAGACAGACTACAAACTGAACATCGACGGTTCAGTTCTCGTCTCAGTCGTTATATTTTTTTGGCACAATATGAGTCTGATGAGGATTCCTTATCATGCCCACATCAATTCCAACCGTTACATCGGTAGTCAGGGCCTGATATGGATGCCTGATGAGTTTCTGATCAAAATAACAATTTTTACTCGGGAACTGCCCCGGATACGCAATCTTCGGGCCGAATATCGGGCGTTGCCTTGTGACAATTGACTAGCTGCGTAATGAGGTTGGCTCGTTGACGCAAACACGCCGATCCCGCGGCACCTTGTCATGGAAATTGACGCGTTACGTTTGCATTTGTCTCGTTTGAAAATGAAACGCCGACCTACCGTGGCGGAGTTATGTTTCAGCTTTGTCGCGCGCTGAATAATGACCCGCCGCGGCAATCAGGTTAACCCGGCGAGTCGGCGAGTCGGGTTTCCTGCGGCAGCGTGCGTGCCACTGCCGATCGAGTTTTCTGCCCGGTGTCTTCGGCGCAATTAATTTCAGAGCTGCGCCGGGTAATTAAATGTATTGTAGCCGATAAGCCGCTTCTTTGCCACTTCGCCCGAGCGAATCAATTGAAATGTATCTGATCAATCTGATACTGTTAATGGAAACACGGTGCCCGATAAGAGCTAATCTGAAATATCAGATAATCTGATTAGAGACCGTGCTCAGTCCTATTCGAATTTCTAATAAGCGTCATTAATTTGATTAGCTTATGTTAAGAGCGCCCATTCCGAGCTTTCTCTCGCCGTTTCAAGTATGGTAAGGTATGGTAAATCGATGATAAATGTAATTAACTTTTTCATTCAACAGGCGCGTATTTATGGCCACTGTTTTAACGGAGCGCCGCATTTACGCAGCTGAAATGCATGAAAAGCTATTCGAGAAATTGTTTACTGATAATTGCAATGACAGATATCGAATCGCAGGTAGATGGTACTTGCAGTTGGAAAATTGAGAAGGTTTTTCTTATTTGAGGGGTCGTTTTGAATGGAATCAGTTTGTAGTGTGGAATAGAAATAAGTAGAATCAATGTTGCATTGTGAAATACCGAGAACAAATCATGAATATCTGAAAAAAAGATTGAAAATCTTAACTTTGTCATTATTACACGTTTTTTCAGACTTTTTCGTATATTTTCAGACTTATCGAGTTTTTACTTAGATAGAGAAAAATGGGAAAATTATGAAGTTATTTGAAACAGTATAAAAACATCTGAAATGATTTGAAAAAATGTCAAAACTAGGACCGTTCAGACATTTTTGCAAACTTTAATTTCTGGGTTTTATCATACGTTTTCTGATATTGACTTTTTCAGATCAGATATGATTGACGAAAGTTATGATTTCATTATTTAATGCATCTTTCATATATTAAATGATGAAAAACGTTAAATGTGTGTAAAACGCTGACAAAATAACGAGGTATTTCACACATTTTGCAAATCATCATACACAATTCACACATTGCGGCAACGTTTCGCGTTGATTCCGCAAACGCGGATGATTAATTCGACTGTTTACCTTTCCCATAAATTATAATTAAGTGATTGAAAAATCGTGCGACAAGCGGCGAAATTGAAAGCCCACTTGTTGACGATTAATATCAATCTTAATTAACACTTGATTTGTCCGCAAAATGAATGGCTTCAATTTTATGGCAGCAAATCAGAAGACGTGTCGACGAATTATGATAAGCGTAATCATCGGGCTCGTCGCTTTCGGATTCCATCCGGGTGCGTCATTTGGCCGGGACGAATTCGAATTGCAAACAGCGCAGCGCAGCGAAAAAACGAGCGAGAGAAAAATGGGAATTCCTCGAATCGTGGCAGCGACACCGTTTGAGACATTATTTCAGAGGCGCATGTGTGTATTCGGAATTGAAATTCCCCTATGGCCACCGCGGAAATCACTCGAACGTGAAAGCGACTGATTCGGAGAATCGTACGTCGGCCGGCATAAAAATTCAATTACGAACTTGTAATCCGATATAATCCGCGTTTGACGAGCGAGACTCAACAGGTCACAAGGGTGGCGGTGGGCGGCATTGTTGTTTAAAATCCTGATGAATATTAATGAAATGCGTAAAAGATTTCAAGAGTTTTCTGTATTCTCTTCGCGTGTGACTTAGTCACCGAGCAGTCCACCTTTACGTAGGTATTCAAATTCCGAGAGTGTGCCCAGAATGAAAATCCAGAACGGCTTGTCTTCGGTCCGAACGCGGAACCACTTGATTTCTTATTATATATCGCACCGGCGCAGCGCCAAAGTAATCGACCTCGTTGACCGTTTCGGGTTCATATGTTTTCCAATCGCATGACGACCACTCAGCCTGTTCTCCACAATATTTACAGGTTCGATCATTTATACGTATTTGGGCTACGCGAAGGATCTGTCGCATTGCATTTTCAGAATAATACTAACAAATAACATTTGTTACATTTCGAGTTGTATTAATGTCGCACGCTAACGGGTGCATTAAATATCTTTTACAATGTTTCGTGAAAATGTGTTGATAAAATCAGATAAAAATCAGAGAGTGTTTTAAGTTTTCTACAGACATTGAGAAACTCTTCTTTTAGTTACGAAAATAATAGATACGAAAAATTAATAATTTCCAGGTTGAGCTGTGCATTACTAACAAATGGGAATTGAGAAACACGATTTTTGGCTAGGGTATTCAATCTGAAAGAAACGAAATTGAAAATCAAATTGATGGACATATTTATATCTTCGAAGAATTAATATTTTACAAATTTTTAACTAACTTTACTTTACTGCTGATATAAAGTCGTTTCAAAGTTGAATAACTTATAGTTGAAATATCAAAGTTGTTGCAACGTTGAAACAACGTTGATATAAGGTTACTCTTCAATGTCGAATCAATCTGAATGAATCAAGAAAATTATAAGTTAAACCACTATCGATTGAACCTGCGGAAAAATCGATTCATTTATTGTGACCTTTGATTTATCGCCAGATTTTTATAGATGCAGATTAGGTCGAAGCGTCAGTTATTCTCGCTAGCAAAAACGTCAAGTCTGATCTCATAAAATTTTCGGCAACCTAGTTTCGGCTTTCAAGTTGAAAAGTAGAGGATTAGACTGTCACTAAATGATTGAAAGCGTTGCTTTATCTTACATTTTTTATGAAAAGTCGTAAATTATTACAAAAAGGATATTATTCAACTCCCGTATATAAAAAATTTCTCTTTTCCTGTAACAAATAAATTCGTTAAAAAAAGTTGCCACTTTTTTATTGCTTATTTTCAACACAATTTCATCAACTGCGACTCGAAGACGAGGTAATGAGATTTTGATGAGATTCCACAGATTATTGCTGCGTACAATGTAATAATTTAACACTCGTTAATCAGTACGAATAGATAGTTTAATAAGGGCTGACAGCAATCAAAATATAACCAGTTCGGCGATTAATTGTTCCCGTTTTTAGCTCTTAATGAACATAGACAAGTAGACGTGGCTCGTAATTATTGTTCTTCGCCTTCTCTCATGCACTGTCTAAGGTCCATTAAATCACCGATCAACTAGAAAGTACAAAGTGATCAGCAATAAACAATATTCACATTAAACAGAGCTATAAGGTACATTCAATTCGACACCGACTTCGCAAACAACACGTCTTTGTTAACAACTCGCTATTTAATAAGTCTACATTTACATTTCGCAAATAAGTATTGCACCGTAATGAACAAGACATTATGTCCGTCATAAAACGTGACGTTCAATTAGTCAAACAATCTGCGCTCTTAGCGAAAGCTAATTAATTTATTATCAAAAATAATAATTAGCAGTCACAGGTCCCGTCGAATGTTTCACGTCGAAATTTTCCTTTAACCAAAATTAAAAATATCCTTTTGGGCCAAAATAAAGCATTTTGGCACAAAAGAAATCATTTTGGCAGAAAAGGAATCCTTTTCATTTAAAAGGAATCGTTTTCATTCAAAACGAAATTTTAGGTTAGTTTTTTCAGAATCCCACGTAGCTTATAAATACATTACTCTCGCAAAAATGCTTCTGCTAATATTACACTTATTATCAGCGAACACAAATCAGCTCACGTGTGTACCATCGAACGCCCGAGCCATACCCTTTTCCTGTAACACTTCTTTTGCCACTGGGTCATTGGTGGAGCCCCATACATAGGCACATATCGAGAGGAACGGATAATATTACGCAATTTATCGTCTCTAACGATCTAATGATCTGGCAACGCGTGAGAAATTCTAGCATTCGCCACGAGTCCGCAACACGTCTATGTACGACTTACGTGCACTTAAATAAACTCGCGGCAACATAAGCGTTTTCACCGAAAGTGGTGTCTCGTTCCCGAGACCATACTTCTGTCCTATTTATTCCCACAAAGGCGTAACCACGCGCCGAACGGAAAATAAAGCAGTGATAATGGCTAAGTCCGCGCCGTTTTTCGTTCGATATACGGCGCTCGCGTTTCCACGGTGTATCAAGTTTGACGTTGAAGTACAATGTCAGTTCGGGCGCGGTGCACCTTTGTTCGTTCTCGAACTCGCAATTACCGGCGAGCTTTATTAAAACATAGTCATAAGCGCATAAATCAGCAGCCCATTAGGAGTCCCGAACACTCGAAATGAGTTTATCGTGTTCGATCATTTTTGCGTCGACGCCTTATCGGCGGAGCTGTCACTAATTACGCGCGCACCTTTGCTTTACGGCCCCCGAGAAACTACGCGAAATTTCAATAATTGATCGCCAAAGCCCACGATACAACAATATAGACGTGTTACACGTGATTTAATTAGTCGGGACAGCGCTTGCACAATCGACAAAAACATTTTAAATTAAAACGGCCGTTATCGGCGGTCTGTCACGATAGCGTTCGGTTCGCCATTTTTAATGCGCCCGCGGAAATGTCGAATTACTATTAACGGGCGCGACAATAATTTGCGCGCCGAAATTATGTCGATTCCGCGACGTTTGCCAGTCGCCGCGGCTAATGGCCGGCCATATTGGCTTTGCCAAAATAGATTGCACGCGCCGAAATGCATTATGGCGATTTCGCCGTGGAAACGCAAACGAGCAACGGTAAATCCTTTTCCTCGGGCTAAATTATCGAACTTTCTCCTATGCGCTGTCGTTTTGGTTAACGACTCGAATCGCCGATCGAAGACGCGCCTCGTGGCCGGTGCCGCCTAATTTGCAAGCGAAATAATTAATTTCGCAGCGCGTAACGCTCTCGTGAAACGGCATTCCTTGCATAACCTTTTATCAGAGCGCCGGTCTTGACAGCCCGGCCGACCGGCCAGCCAGCCGGCCGACGTACCTGTTCCTTCTTGCGCCCGCGTGCATGCTAGCGTGTGGGTACTACTTGCCTTTTACTTCGAATATCTCGCATTCTACCTATACATTATCTTACTTTTCTACATACTTTTGCATATTATGTGTTATATGTGATATGCATCATATGCGGTTTACAGGGAGCAAGGTTTTTTCTGGCAGAGTTTCATTTGTTATCGAGATCAATAAGAGATTCGAATGGTAATTAGTTGTCTTAATCGCTTGCGGAAGTGGTTTTACATTTTTTGTCTTTTCAGTTCAATCTTAAGATAGTCGTTGCAAGTGTAGAAACTTATTAAGTTAAAATAATGAGAATTCGATGAAACTTTAAATCTCGTTTATTATGGGCTATTATTTGATTTGCCGAATCCCCAAGCAATTTGTCTACCGAGAAGTCGAGATATTTAATGCTGAAATTGCTGAAAACGATTTGTTTTAATGCAATTTTAATATTGAATATCTCGATTTCTACGTAGATGAATTGCCTGGATATACGCAAATTAAATAATAACATTGTAAGAATCCAACTTTAATTTTTTACTGAAGTCTTATTTTTTGGTAATTGTTTGTGAATAATGAACAAGTATTGAAATAAGTATTGAAATACGATATCGCAAAATTCAGTGCGAAAATAAACATCAAAATCGACTATAAAACATGGTATACTGTATAAGTAATCACATAAGCGTAATAAATTCCAAAATTACAAGAAGCAACGAATTGTAAAAAATGTTTGTTTCCATTTTAGTGTTCAGTTAATAGGATATATATTTATATATTTATTGTACCAAGATACAATCAAACTAATAGAATGAAGAAATAATAAAACATTCAATAAATATGATCATAATTTGCGACCCTTCATAAAGGAACTATCTTAATCGCAGTATGTCGATGAGTTAAAGTTACATTAGTAATTAGTTATGCAGTGTGTTGAAAGAAATTTTCGACATTCGAAACAACTTTGAAAATGTTAAAATAATGTAGGATGTTTAGAAATAATTGAATAAAATTGAAAAAATACGAAATTATCTGTAACATTATGTTTGCAAATATATTCATGGATAAATTGTTTAACGAATAAGAAGCATTATAAATTATTTTGACATCTTGGAATAGTTTAAAAATTTTTAATTATTTGAATAAGTTGAAATACAACATTTCTCCGAATTTTGAAAAACCTTGTGAAAAAGTTTAAGCGGTCTTTCTATACCGTTAAAAAAAGTTCCGCAAACGTTTATTTATCCGGCCACCATCGGCTTTAGAGAATTATCTGACCGGTAGCCAATCTTAAACAAGTATGGACGTTTTCCCTTGATGCATAATACACTATCATTGTTTTTCAACTTTACTTTCTCGTTTTCTCAGTGTAGTCTGCATTATTTAATTTGTTAAATGTGTGGTATTTTTTATTTATCATTAGATACAGTTACTTTTTTCTCGATATCGGTACAATATTGTGTGATTTATTCAATGTTGTTTAGAAGCTTATGCCCATTAAAACGAAGAAAAATACGAATATATCTGAATGTATTATTACTACGTAACACAAAGGGCTATGCAATTTTAATTATTGCTCTTATTAATCCTCAGCAACTGCTCGTTAATTCAAACAAAGATTCCGTTGTTAGTACTTTATTCAACTAAAGTATATCGATGATTTTGAGGTATATTAACAACGAGATTATTTCTATATTAACAGAGAGTATTAGTTCTAATACTATTGATTTACGTACCTCAAATAGATAACTTTGATCTAGTTCGTAAACTATACTTATCACTATTTTAATAACCCAAATACATTTTATGGCAACTTTTCCAATTATTTTTTATTTTCAAATTATTTTAATTTAGATTAGAAATAATATAATAGCCAATACAATAGAAAACGTTTCATACGATTATTAGTATGACTGAAAACGTTTAAACGAGCAAACACTCAGTCATTTAAAATTCAATTCCATGAGTTTATGAGGCACATGTAAAACCCAAATAAAACGTATTTATATTTGTAGAAGTCGCAATAACGCAGAACTGCAAATGTTCTTTGGCGTAGTTTTATATCGCGTAACGTCGTTTAATTTTTAAATCTCATTACTCAAAGATTACAGCGTCCTGTTTTGTCTTCTATTTAACGATAATTCATATTTTAAATTTATATTATTTTAATAATACAATTAGAGTTGAAAAAATAATGTTTATTTCTAGATAAAGCTTTGAAATAAATAATTAGTAAATGTAAATTCTATAAATGTATATAGTGGACCGGTAATGAAATAAATATTTATTCGTATTGAAGAATATATAAAATTGTCTTAAATCTTTGATACAACTGAATCATATCTTTTTAACGATACCAGCTACGAATTACATGAAAACAATTTTAGTAAATCTATTTATCATTTTATTTCAAAATCTATTATCGCTAAAAGCCTATTTCACGCAAAATAAAAATTACAGGTTTCGCATACTTATAGTTACATATTCAGATAATAAGTGCTGAAAGTTTTACAAACTTTTATCTATAATTTACAAAAAAACGACAATATACGTAAAGATTTAAACGTGACATTCAATTGGTAATATTACACCTTACTTTCTTTTACATATTTTATTAATTTATGACAAGAACTAAAAAACGAAACGCCTAACGTAGTTTCTATTCCAGGAAACCTCGCATACGTAAAACTGAATAAAAAATCGATACAATAATTGACTTAAAAGTTAATGCCGCTACCCTGCAAAAACAAGCGTTCCGGAGCACATGCTTTCATATTTTTTTTCGAGAGTTTCAAACGTTACAATGTCAAACCTTACACAGCGCGCTTAAATTACAAAGAACACATACCACTCTTCCCTATAACCTCCAACACTACAACATTGAAAGCGTTTTAAAACACTGATCCCTTTTCGAGTTCACAAGGTGCATTACTTCCACACCCAAACAATCCCCTCGCTTAATCACCACCAATCTATTCACTTATCAAACTTCCGTTTTATTTCTGCCAAACTGCATTCCTTTGCCATCGATTTTCCCTTCCGACATATTTCACTCGCCCAGACAAACAAAAACATTTATTTAACCATCAATTGCAAAATCGTCATGCGGAAAATTTTACTCGGCAGACAGAAAAATGAGCGCCCGTCAATCAGACGCCGCGTAATGATCCGTAACCGAAAACAAACGACCTTTCGTCCGATAAACCGAAACGCGGGTCAATTACGGCTGAACCCGAAACGCGGTTGCGTTTTGTAAGTCGCTTTTATGAATAAAATTAACGCTCGCCGTTAGCAAAAGTTTACGACGTTCCCGAGGCTCTCGGCAGACATCATTATTCGCGCGGCGGCGTGGCGCACGGACGACGTTAATGCGGTTTTTCTTAACCGCGCGTAATTAAGACGCAGCAACGTACAAATGTGATCAGGTCAAAACGCCCGCTGAAAGCGCGTCGACTTGCGAAGTCGTCACTGCGCGACGAGTACTCTGGGGCAGTGTACTCGGCTTAGAATAAACTCGATTTACTAAAGCATGACGGGCATGCATATGAGTCGCGAGCTAAAGCAGAGCCGGCAAGCGCCATGTACCCAGTGGCAAGAAATAATTGTGATTCGAGGAGAGGCGGGCCCAAGGCCTCGCGCGAACCTACACGCGATCCATACTTAGACGCGCCGAAGATGTCACGTTATCCTTAACGCGGCTTAATGAAACGATTGTCGTTTAAGGAGGTTGGGGCATGATGTTTTAGAGAGACAAGGATGGAAGAACTAAAGCGATGAACAAATTCACGAAAACCA
>JABFPB010007598.1:0-10866 GCA_022817645.1 Ceratoteleas bidentatus | reverse complement strand
TATATTTATTTTAAAGTAGAAATGGAACTATACTTGTGAATTGTAATTATGAAATGAATAATTTATTATGTAAATTTTTCTATGTGCAATTTAATAAAGTATTTACGATTGCAAATTGTATTCTCCAAATTATTATTCCTGATTCCTAATTAATCCTGAAAATGAAAATTATTTCACCAAGATGCTTTTGAAAAAAAGTTCCACTATTCTATATCAGCCAATAAAGTTAATGAATTAACTTAATTGGCTTTTAATCAATTAATCAAATTACTGACATTCGAAAAAATTAAAAGTCTAAACCAGAAAAAACAATAAATATAATATTATTTTATATTCTCAATCTCGCCCCTATTTGAAATAAAATTTAAACAAACAATTTGTATTAACATTTTATGTTCTCTTTACATAAACAAATGTAAAACAGGATTTATACTCGCCAATAATCTAAACATTAACAAAACAAAAATGTTACATCATTTGTGAAGAAGAGTTTCGTAATAAAATGTGAAACTCAAACACGGGTAAATTAGAAAAAAATTCTCAACTCTAAAACAAACCATTTCAAAGTCGGATTTCCTTGCAACAATTCCAACTTAAAAACTCAGGACTCAACAATTTTTACCAGCCTGATTTGTAATGTTCCTATAAACAAACGCTAGAAATTGATTGACTGTCACAGTTAATTTACTAGTTAGACAGAAAAGTAGAAAGAAATACTTTAAATTTCAAGTGGAGAAACAACAATTTAAAAAAAATTTATTATATTGAAATATTTTTTTAATCATTTTTTTTTGTTAAAATATGTTATACATATTTTTTGGTTTACATTATTTGCGTAGTCAATATATTGACAACATATAATCAGCAGTTTTTTAAAAATAACCTGAATGTTGAATAAAGCTGAAAAAACATTAATTTACTTGTTTCTATTGGACAGAGAGAAATGCCAATACTTTTCTTTGCATTTCAAATGTTCGTATTTGCCGCGACATTTATAGCGAACTCAAATTCCGCGTTCGATTGTTCGCTCGCTCGCTCGATCCCCGGTCGGCTCCGCCGGCGAGACTCGATCCCCGTTCTCGACCCGAACGAGGATCGGCTTCGCTCGGCCGGCGGAGTGGAGGGAGGGATCTGAGAGCACTGGATCAGCGGGTGAAAACGCTAATCCGATGTGCGCTCGCCGATCCTGGGCGTCGGAGATGCCGGCAACTGCGTCATCGAATTCCGATGCCCCCCGTGATAGTGATGTCCAGAGACTGTCCGAAGAATGGCTGCTTGGCGGTTTGTAAGGAAAAATCGACGAGAGTCGATGCCACTAGCGAGCTGACCGCTAGTTGGAATAAAAGGAGGGGAAGGTTCGAGATGATTTCCCGAATAAACGAAAGCCGTTTATCTGTCGGGTGGCAGGTAGATGCTGACCCGAGCAGAAGCTGTCGAGATCATGCACGCGTTTTATTCTTAATCTTTCAAAAGGTTGGTACATTTGCGGGTGGCGCCGTGGCGACGCCACATAGCAGCGCGGCGGCCGAAACGTCGCTCAACTCGAAGCTCGGTACGTTCGATAGTCGCAGGGGTGTGCGGTGTCGGCGCGCGTCTTTGTTTTCGGAACACGTTTACGCGGCGCGATATAAATGAAACAAATGGGGAATTATTGGCAGTAAATTAATACAGGTATCAATTTTAATGATTATGATTTATGAGGATATAATTCAGTAAATATTATTAATTTATTGTACCTCTACCATCTGCACATCGCTGTCACTGGAACTGAAGCTCGTAATCGAGACTTCCTCCACGGGCTGTAATAATTTGTTTGTAAATAAATTTTATAAATAAATTATACAAAGTATATAATAAGCAACACATTTTATTGTGTCACATGAATTTCAATGTAGATCATTGTAATCCACATTGTAGGGTCTTACCAAAATGATGCAATTTTCATTAGGTTGCTCCATTGTCAATCTCTGAAAACATCAAACGACTTATTGATATTAGATCTGCAACAGCATTTGATTGCCGATCCATTATTACTTACAGTATGCTTGTTTATAGGTCGATAGAGGTATGGATCGGCAAGTGTTTTTTTTTCAAATCAGAAGTTCTCTTACCTGTGAAAAGATATCACATTTTTTTGTTTATTAGAACAATATTATAAATTTTTACATTTTATTTATGTTTTTTTATGAGATGGTCGACAACTGCGTAACTCTTGCCACGTCCCTTACAATGAATTTGTTTTTTGGTGGATATCACTTTTTTTTGTTTATTAGAACAGTATTCTCATTATTTGCATTTTTGAGCCTGCGTAACTCTTGCCACGTCCTTTACAATGAAATTGTTTTTGGGGGGATATCACTTCTTTTTGTTTATTAGAACAGTATTCTCATTATTTGCATTTTTACGCCTCCGTAACTTTTGCCACGTCCCGTACAATGAAATTGTTTTTGGAAGGTATATATTTCTCCCGTAATCGTTCAAACTGCTCGCCACTTCCTTGGAAAATGAGTATTTTGCCGCGTATTGAGCGTATTTATAGATGACGGCAATGTCAACAAAACGACACTGGGGCGTGCGCATTTCCTTCGATTTTCAAAATCACTCAGCCAACTTAAATTGGCGCGAAAATTAGAATTTCTATTGTGAAACGACCGAACGATACACCAAAATGACAAGTTACAATATCGAAATCGATCGAGAACAGTTAATCGATAAGCGACGGTAATGCAACGGCACAAATAACACATGAAACGGTTAAACACTGACACAGAGAACACTTAAACACCGGCACAGAGAACACAAGAGTCAGTTAATCACTAATACAAAGAAGACCAAGATCGATCGAGAACAGTTATTCGACACGCGGCAGTTAAGCACCGGCACAAAGTACACATGAAACGGTTAAACAGTGACCCAGAACACTTAAACACCGGCACAGAGAACACAAGCGACACTTAAACTAACACATAAACACATAAACTAACATAGATAATACGAATGAAACACACACGCACCACACGTCATCGAAATGACAACACCAAAGCAGACGTTACGACATCAAAACGCCGGTTCGTTAATGCACCGCAAGCAACGCGACACCCAAACATCGCAACAGGTTATATACGGGATGCGACATCACAACGCCGGTCCACAGATACACTACGAGAGTGTCGACACTCAGACACCGGTAGTGAAATACACGGGACACCAAAACGCTAGAGCAAACGACACATAGACAACATGACGGAATTTAAATTAAATTTGAGTTTGTACTTCACGCGACGCGACACTCAAACAACGTCATTAGTTGGTTGGGAATTTACGCGACACGAAAATCTCAAGTCCCATATGACAGTTCATAGCATTGTGACGCGATATTGAATTCGCGTCGTCTGGCTCCGGGGTAACGGTCGGGAACGTCCTGAAAAAAAAATGTCTTCGGATAAAACGTCCTGTAGATGAAATATCCTGGGACAAAACGTCCTCGGACAAAACGCCCTATGCCAAAAAGAGCTGGGACATAATGTCTTGTCCCCGAAACGTCCCGAAAAGAATAAAATTAAACTTTTCAATGTCCTGGGTCAAAATGTCCTGTGTAAAAATGTCCCGTATACACATTTACATGTTGAGGTTTTATACACGTTTACATGTTGTGTCGACAACTCGGGGGGCTCCGCCCCCCGAGCCCACGCCGTGGCTTCGCCCCTGGACCCCCCATCGTTTCTATAATCGGGGGGCTCCGTCCCCCGAACCCCCCGCCGGGGGAGCTGGCACCCCCCCGGACCTCCCGCGCATCCGGGGGGCTCTGCCCCCCGGCCCCGCGTAAAAAAAACTAACAAGACTAACATTAACATTCTTTTGGCTGAAACTAGCAACTTAGTTAGTTTTGTTATTCTACAGATAATGCAATGTAGTTTTGCTTCTGTTCATGCGAGGCGTAGTGTCGTCCGGTCCAGGTGGATTTGGGTGTGGAATTAAGTGGCTTATCCACAATTTTGCTGCAGTCTTTATTGATTTTTCGCGGGGACGAATACATTTTGTTACGAAAACATGGAGGGGGGGGGTTCCGACTCTCGCCGTGGCGAGAGGAAAATTTCGCAGGTTGCCGAGCCTACGGTGCCGCTTTCGGCGCGGCAAGGCGTGAGCAACCGGGACCGACGCGTGGAGCTCGTAACGACGGCTAGCGAGGTAGTGAAAACAAAAAATTACATCTTTTCGGCGTAGGAGCCGACTTTCGAAAACACACACACGCATCGATACTTGTTGGCTTATCGCCTTTGAAACCAAAGGCGATGAAATCTCGCCAATATCCAACCGATGAATTATCGGTTGAAAACTATCCCGTAGCGGACACCATTTTATGCCTAATATTTTAAGCGATTGATCGGACTGCAGTAAGCGTTCGGCCGCAAATCCGTGATTGGTGGGGTCGATTTTGTCAAGTAACTCCTGAGAATTTGACGCCCACTTGCGCAGAATAAACCCGCCGCGACCGAGGAGCGCATTCAACTGATGAATCATTTGAGCGAGCGCTACGTAATCGGCCCCGAACAGGCAGTCGTCAACATAAAAATTATGTCGGACGAGGGGAGCGGCGAGAGGAAAATCATGACCTTCGTCATCCGCGAGCTGTCGAAGTACCCTTTGTGCCAAATAGGGAGCACTTGCCGTGCCGAATGTCACTGTGCGGAGTTGAAAGCTCCGGATCGGGTCGGAAGTAGAGTATCGCCAGCGGATGCGCTGATAGTCGCAATCGTCCGGGTGTACGAGAATCTGGCGAAACATCTGCTCACTGTCGGCTGAACAGACGTATCGATAAACGCGCCACCGAGCCACAAGCAATGGCAAATCTGTTTGTAGCTTGGGCCCAACATACTGTAGGTCATTCAAATACCGACGGTTCGTGGTGAGTGCGAACGCGTTAAACACGACGCGAAGCCTCGTGGTCCTACTGCTATGCTTAATTACCGGGTGGTGAGAGAGATACACGTATCTCTTGCCGATCTCTTCATCATCGGCAAGGGATATATGTCCGCGATCTTCGTAATCGCGAAGACAAGCGATGTATAATTTGTGCATTTCGGGATCGCGAGCGAATCGACGTTCCAATGCGAAAAGCAACCGATCGGCGAAGACGCGAATCTCCGATCGGTAGTGGACCTGTAATCTTAAACGGCAGGCGCACGATGTATCGTCCGTCTAACGCGCGAGAATGAGTCTCGTTGAAATGAGTTTCACATCTTTCATCTTCACGAGATGGGGCCGCGCCGAATCCATCTTCTATTTCCCAAAAACGTTTTATGAGCATTTCAAGAGGTTCTCGCACATCAAGGAGGTGCACATATACGTGAGAGACGAAAAGTTCCGGACGCGGCTCCGTGCTACCTGACAACACCCAACCAAATATTGTCTGTTGCGCGACTGGTTGCCCAATTTCACCCTTTCTCAACCCTTCCCGGAGCGCGTACCCGTAGACGTCCGCGCCGAGTAAGATCTGTATCGGTGCGTTCGAATGTGGTTCAGGATTCGCGAATGTCAACCCGGTCAGGTGGGGCCATTGTTAGAAATGACCCATGCAGCGCTTCACGTATGACATGATTTTGGGCATAATGAGAGCGTCCGCAGAAAGCGTCGGACCGTTCCATCAGCGGCCGAGATTGAAATCGGTGCGAATCGGGACACTCTCCCTACGCAAGCGCCACCGACTCCGGAAATAGCTGTGTCAATCTCATACGTCGTCAAACCCAGCGCGATACTCAACCCTCGCGTGACAATTGTGTGAGTTGACCCCTGATCGAGAAGCGCGCGAACTCTCGCCGATCGTCCCGTGACGCGTTCCCAAGCTGTCGCCAGGAGTGCGGAGTTTCGCGTTGTAAAGACGTTGCGATTGACAGATTGCGAAGTGGATGCGCGCTCATCCAGACCGCGAGCCTGATTTTCAGCTTTTACCTCGGCCGTGGTATTTGAACTCTGTTTCTTGCTACCGGCGTCGCGCGGTGCATCTCGATGAAGGAGCGAATGATGTCGCTTTCCATATCGCTTACAATGGTGCGTGCTATTACATTGTTTCACTGTGTCGGAGGCTCAAACAATTGTAACATAACGATTGTTGCGTAACGATCTCTGACGGTTTCTCAACGGGGATCTTCGAGAACTCTTTACACGCATACACGGGGTGGGAGGTCTTTTCATAAATGGAGCATTTGGACAGAGAGAGCTGCGCAGTGTGCGATTGATCGGAGCGCTGTTTCGCGTGCGGGGAAGAATCCAACGATTTTCCTACACGGGATGCAAAATTAGACGCTACCGATTTGAGTGCTTGAATGCGCGATCCCAGGAAATTTTCGAGCGCGTCGAATGTTGGACATGTTTTCGATCCACCTAATGATTACTCTCATGTGGATTTATCCAATTTGGACACGACAATGTATACTATGATGTCACCCCACTGATCGGTAGGTCGATCTAACCCTTTCAACGTCTCGACCGCCTCTTCCACCGCGTGCAAGAGTCTATTCAGTTCGCTTGCAGTTTCGTGCGTAACGCTAGCTACTGAAAATAATGCGTCCAAGGAACAATCAACGCAACCGCGAAATTCGAGGAAGTGATGGGCAGAAGACGAATTTTCTGCGCCGCCTCTCCCTCAAAGCAGCTCTTTAGATAATGAAACTTTTGCAAATCGTCTAAAGACGGGTTTTTAACTATGAGAGAATCAAAATAGTCGTGAAAAGACTTCCATTCACTACACGCCCCCGAGAAGCGGGGAAGCGTGATAAATGGTACCTGGGCGATGTGCTGCTGCGATGCGTCTGCTGGCTGCTCGGTTCTAACTCCTGCGGGCTGAACTGGATGCTGATGGGGGCTCGAGAAAGCCAATTCGTGAAGTTCTTCTGAGAGCGCGATGAACTTGCTTTGCTGCGTGAGAAAGTCATCGGCGGTGAAGTAGTCCACTTCAGCGAGAGCACTTGCGTCGGCTTCGAGTATTATTTGGTTATGCAGCAGGACGCAGCCCATCCATTGTTCATTGAGAAATTGAAGATGGTAAGCGGCTTGGCCAGGAGTGGCCGGATTGCCAGTACATTCTTCTGCCGCTGCGTCAATCGCCCTGAAACGGGCGATTGACGCAGGAGATTGGGTGAGGAGTTTCTTGAGTCGGTCAGCCATGATGTGGGTGACGTTTTGAGCGTCTATGAAATTGCTGTCTCCTTCTTCGAAAATTGAAGTGTCGAGTTGTGGGGTGAACGACATGAACCAGGCGTGCTGTGTGCGCCCAGTATGTGGTGTGAGTTGTTATGAAGTGCAGTCAACTGGCTAGCCAGTAGAAGTACGTAATCATCACGAGCTTTCGGTCACTAAAAATTCATTCATGAGAACGCATGATGGACTTGAAAGCGGCCTGTGTGGAGCTTGTGGTGTTTGCATCATCTGGAGAAGCGGAACCTGGAGGAATGGTATCACCTCAAGTCGAGGCGAGGATGAGTGTGGATCCGATACATCCAGAGTCGGACACATCCGACACATCCGTTCAGAGACGACACATCCAGATCACACCTAGACGAGCACTTTTGCGGTTCATTTTCGCGGCGTCCTCATTCCCTCGAGACCCTTAAGACAAGGACGGAGATATTTAGCGACGAGAACAGCTTCGTGAGGTCACGATGCAGCACTGTTTCATCGGCGCCAAAACTATGCTGCTGCGATAATGGGCTTCACTGATCCTTCCACCACCGGATACGATCACGTAAGGGGTCACCAAAATGTTCATGCGAGATATTGGGTCGTCCGGTCCAGGTGGATTCGGTATGTGGCTTACCCACAATTTGGCTGCAGTCTTTATTGATTTTTTGTTGAGGACGAATACATTTTTTTTACGAAAACATGGGGGGGTTCCGTCTCTTGCCGTGGCGAGAGGGAAATTTGGCGGGCTGCCGAGCCTACAGTGCCGCTTTCGGTGCGGCAAAGCATGAGCAACCGGGACCGACGCGTGGAGCTCGCAAGTACGGCTAGCGAGCTAGTGAAAACAAAAAATTACATCTTTTCGGTGTAGGAGCCGACGTTCGAAAACACACACTTGCATCGATACTGGTTGGCTTATCGCCTTTGAAACCAAAACATTAGTCGAAAAATAGTTTCGGCGAAATAATGACTTTCTAGCACGAAGTAGAAAAAAATATTCTGAATAAGAAATAAATCGAAAGAAAGAAAAATCGCGCAAGCTAAGCGCGACAATAATAAAATATTAAAAAACGTTCCACTCGAATTTAACTTCATTTAAACAAATTTATTTTTAAACTGCATTTAAACTAATTTTGACTAGCTTCTACGGCGACCGAACTACTTTAACTATTTTTGTCTGATTTCGATCTCTCAGTTTCATTTCGTGTTGTGATTTGTTGTCGTTGTCGTCAATAGCCTTCGTTTTATTTGTGGTTTCTGATTTTCGTGGTCTACCTCGTTTTCGTTTGATCTCTCCCTCCGATTTCGATGATTTTTTAGCATTATCGTTGTTTATATCGTTTTCAATCTCGTTACTGTTCTGATTTTCGTTGTTAGTATTGGTTTCTATCACTTCGCTCGTTTCCCGAATCGTGATCAAATTCGACGAACCAATTATCGAATTTGATCACGTTTAATGTCGTTCTTCTTATATCTGTATCGATAGACAACTTTTTCGTTAAATCATACGTCTCGGCTTTCGTAATATTTCCCGTCTTCTGGTTCAAGAAATATGTATCCTGATGGAGAATATCGAATCAAAACTACACTTCGGTCGATAAATTTGAAATTTGGTCCAGTTTTTCCTTCCATTTTAACCTTCATATGTATGCAAGGCATCCATATCTTTTTATCTGGCTCATGTCTTATGATGGTTCGGTGCGAATTTTTGTAGTGGAGAAATCATATTTTTCGATTTGTGATGGGTTTTGTTATATGCATAAACAGCGGCACTCAGAGCTAAGTCCCACATATTATCAGGAAGTCCTGAATTGTACATGGAGGCTCTGATATTCTTTTGGATCGGTTGATTAAATCGTTCAACAACACCGTTGTATTCAGGAGGGTCTGGACAAGCTAATCTGAGTTCCGTACCCAGCCGTTCAAGTACTTCTGTCGTGTAGCCCCCAGTGAATTCGGTCCCTTGATCCGTTCTAAAATAGTAGATCGTAACCTAACAAATATACATCGTAATCTAACAAATTTCGTGTACTGCGTACAAACATTTCAAGGAAGTGACCCGTTTCAATTTTATTTCTCATGGGGTAAGGCATAGCCTGTCTCGAGTAGTCGTCTATGAATACAAAATAAATCTGTAGCCTTTAGGATATTAGGAAAGATTAATTACTCCCATCCGATAAAAAAAATATAATTATATTTTTTATATTACTCCAGAACTCAGAAAACTTTTAATTTAATTAATTTTATTATACGCAGAGAATTTAAAAAATGACAGCAACAATTTCATGAACAGTCAAAAGTTCAATGAGCAAGCCTAGGTAAAGTCAATTTTAAATTTATAAAAATACAATATTAAAAGATACAAGATCCTTTTTATTTATCTAAGAATTTTATTCATAACACATACACAAGTTCAAATTATAAAGAGTATCGCGTAGCTATATAATGTACATTGTTTTTTATAACTGAGAACGCTGGATATAGCATAGGTAAATCTTTCTGCTTGAATATTTGAGTTTTGTGGCAGTTCTCAACTATATACGCGTGACAATGTGAGTCGAATGTAATTTCTTTAAACATATTTACACGAAAATGAACATCATTATCAAAAAGAATAATATCAACTATTTGTCCAAAATTAAATTCGCTGTCATCCATATTCAACACTATGTAGGTACCAATTTCATATAAAATACTGTGAATAGTAACTTTTGTATAATACATACACACAGTTTGTTGTTCTTTGGTAAAATATAAGTCTTTTTCATTTTTCTTTTTAATAGTACCATATTGAATAACTTTTTCGAATATTGCTGAATCTTTTAATTTGTAAAGCTGCATGGTTTCTTTTACGGCGATTGTTTTTAATAAATTTTTTTTACAGCTAGTTGACTGTGCGATAGATTTAATATGGCGATGATTCGCTTCAAAACGCATAGCCCAAAAGTTAATAATCGGACCATTATTAACGAGGATTGTCGGATAATGCGTTAACAAGTGAAACTTAGGTTTCAGTTTACCACAAAGCGTTTTGTATGAGTCATTTAGTTGTTCAATTAATTCCTGCAATATTTTAACATCGGCGCGAATTATACGCGGGGATAAGATAATACCTATAATTTGCCGCAAATACTTATACAAATTCCAGTGTGTATCATTATTTGGAATGGAATCGCCAATAATTAAACCAAAGTAACGCACGAGACATAAAATTTCTGTCGCTGACATTTTCAAGTCAATTTTCTGCTTTAGTCTATTAATAGAAATGGTTGGTGGTTTATTCGATCGTTCTGTTGAACCGTATTCAAAATTAGCAATTTTTGTATTTAAGTCTTGTAATGTAAATAATTTTTTTTCAAAAACATAAGTGAAAATGAGGAATCTCATAACATATGCTGATACACCCTCTAAAACATCATGCATAGCATCTACTGTGTAACTTTCGCAAAATTAGGTTATCTTTTTAATAACAGTTTGGGTTAATTTCGCGAAGTTAACATATAATCGTTACTAGGGAAATGCCATTGTGACTATTATAATCTATTTATTGATGTGAAAAATTGCGAGGTGTTTTGTAGGGATCGTCTCGCCTTATACAGGCCAATCAGAGCCCTCCAAAACGGTGGTGGTTGAACACCGCCGGGCTGCCGCCTTAGACAGGCCGACACCTAGCTTCTCGCCCTTTTTCTT
>JABFPB010007597.1:0-10867 GCA_022817645.1 Ceratoteleas bidentatus | reverse complement strand
GGAAGGAACGAGTGAGAAATCGAAATTCCCCCCGTAGTGTGTACGATATTTTCCCTTACAACGGAGCGGGAAGCCCAAATTTCCGCTCGTCAGGGCGGGAATGTGGGTATTCCCGCCCGGAGTGAGGGAAATGTGTTTATAACACATGTGAAAAAATGCCAAACAATGTCCAAAAAATGGGTGTTTTTACTTTATCGTTCATAAAATCGCGAAAAACTATTGTTAACAAAATCCGTCCGTATTTTTCATAGAGAATTGAATTCCGAACAATTTAAAAAAAATTACGAACATCGAATGAAAATTGAGCTCCCACTAACTTTTCTAAGTTAAAAAATTGATAATAATGAGTTATCGAGAAAACTGCATTTTAAAATTTCACTTCCTGTTCTTGTACTTTACATCATTTATTGACTAAAACATACAAGATATTGTTATTAAATATTCTAGTCTGCTATTCCTCCTCCATATTAGTGTCCTTCTTTTACTGCTTTTGCCCTTTCTTCGGCAGTTTGCTTTCGCATTCTCTCTTTCCGTGCGTACCAGCTTCCTTTGCTACTCCGAGCCGCGCTTCGTCGTACAGTTATTCTATCGCGCTGTTGAGCGATTTTTGATGAACATTCACAAGAATCATTCTGATGTCTTATTTCCAGTATAGCATTTCAATAATTTTATACCATTTGGATAACTTATAGTATATATACTATAAGTTATCGATTATATTCATATCGAGTATATATTCAATAAATTATTGAAATGCTATAGCATTTCAATAATAATTATTATAAATGATTATTATTATTGATGTTTATTGTGAATTAATAATACACCAATGATAATTATCAAACAATATCATAAAATCTAATGTTTGGAGATTTATTTGTCACGAAACCGCCATAAAAGCGTGTTATAAGCCTTTACATCGATGTGCATATTATTAATTTTGTGCATTTTTAACGAATATTTAAAAAAAAGTACCATCTGAAAGAGGACACTTCAAAGTATCTGAAACCGCAAAAAATTTTTTCTTCGAATTTTACATCATTTTTGCGTGGAGAGTCCCCTTAAAGTGAGAAAAAATATAATGAATAACCATAACACATGTACTAAAGGCATTATAGCATTAAATTCATGTCATCAATATGCAAAACAAGGATAATTTACAAACTTTTGCGAAATAAATTCCAATGTGTACGAATGTTTCGCACACATTGGATTTGACAATTTTACGAATTAATTAAAACTCTCGATATAACGTCGACTTACGGATTTACATCATTTGGAAAGCGAAAATGAAATTGCGTTGTAATTAGTGGAAAGGATTTCGCGAAAGTTAAATTGATATCGAATTAGCGCAACGGGAGAATAAGTTTGCGATTTTTAATTCACGAAGCCGGACAAGAATTTGAATGCAATGAAAAATAATCCGCGCCACATTTGCACAAAAGTACCGTGGAATTCATTAAATGTAGTTGGGCGTTAGCACATTCCCTTTATGACTGTAATTTTGCATATGCACGCGGAAAATTATGTAACAATAGGAAATGCGCTGTCGCGGTTGTTTGTTCCACCATTGACTAACAAATTTCGCAAAATTGCGTAAAACCGATTATTCTTCGCAAAAAGTGTTTGACACTATTCCGAAACCTTTCCCTGTGTTTGCGTAAAGCTTTGTGCAAATGTATTCTTTAATATCGTCAATTTCATTTTCCATCGCTTGAAAAAGTGACTTAATTTAGACATTTTTTTATTTTATTATCAAAATGTCTTAATTAAGACATTTTGTAAACATACATTTTTCAAAAAAGTGTCTTAAAATAAGACATAATGCGTCTTAATTTAAGACATTGCGTCTTAATTTAAGACAATTTTCACGAATTAAGACACTTTTTCGTGTGTCTTAATGCCTGTTTTTTACAGTGAATTAATTAATATTCGTTCCGTAATTTTGAGCAGAAGTTAAGGAGGGAATATTCGCCCTCGCGACCTTGATCCTGGTATGCGGACTATTCGTAAGCATTGTAATCTCGCTTGAAGAATCTTGAACACCTTGGAAGATGGCGCCACGATACAGTTTCCCTGGCAAAGCTACCCAAAAAAGACATCTCACCCCTGAAAATACCCCTGGATTCTTCGGAACGCAACTCTGCTTGAACTTCGAACTCGACGTAAACTGCAACAATAAAAACAGCAAACTGTAAAAATACCCCCGAATATATTTAGCCAAATGATACCTTACTTTCAGTCTTGTTTCATTACATCATCAATTATACAATATTCAAACTCACTATTTAAAAATACATCAAACTCACTATTTAAAAAGTGCAGTGATCACGTCGGGGTCACCTGATTTCTACTTCGTCCGTTTTTTTCCAGTTTTCACTCAATTGTCCTCTCAAGCTTTGAAAACTGAATCAACACCGTTGTTGGAAAGAAACTGGAAGCCTCGAAGCCGTCGTAAAACCGAATTGATTTGTCATAATCAGGCTCCGAAGGTCGATTAGGGGATTTAGACAACCGATAACATTGAAACGCCATCACGCCGTTAATTATTGTCTGCTCTTTTCGGCAACCGAAAACAAACCCTATCAACCACCGACCACTTCGTTGGCCAAATGGGCAAAACCGAGAGAGGGCGCGCAAGACGGAGACCGGAGTTTCCTAATTTAGCGTCTGGCGCATCTTTCCCTACAACCCTCGTCGTTTCTCTCTTGACCAACGACCTACATCATCCAAGTTCGCACTTCGAAACGACCGGCAGACTTTCGCGAAGCCACGTGCATACACGCTGCTGAAACGAATTTTAATTAAATCCACGGCATTCTCGTGGCTTTCATTTGTTTTACTTTTACCGCACTTTACTCCACGACGACACCGTACAGTGTTTTCAGTAGTATGAGCTGTACATTCCCGGCGACGAATTTTCGCCACGTCGGGCTTTGGAAATTTCGCGTGCTTAGGGATCAACGCGAGACACTTTTATTAATATCGTCTCGTCGTACATGTGATTAGTTGAGGGCAATGAGTTTTTGAAATGAGGTTGATTTATTACTGGCGAAAAAGCTCAGGGATTGTGTGTTTGCTCTAATTTTTTTTTTTTTTTTTTTGAAAAGTAGTTTTGTGTAGAATTGAACTACTCGTGTGGTAGAATTACGTAGAAAAGTTCAAATTTACATTTCGATGTATAATTTTGCTCGTAGAAGTTAATTAAGATGGATCTTAAGGAATTATTTTTGCATAAATATTACTCAATTTATTCTGGAATATCGTGTGTAATTTTACACACTCTTTCACGGTGTACTTTTTGCAATAAAAATTTGTCTGCCTTACACTTACGTAATGAAGATATTTTAAAGTACATTAGCACCTCGCTGGGCGTTCAATTTCTTCATGCCAAAGCGTTTAAAATTTGACGACCGCGAACGAAGCATTCCACTCACATATTTGGCGATGCTTACCTTCATCTGCCTCACGACGTGCCGGAATAATTTCTTTCTCATTGAACCCGTCTCTCTCCCACCGTACTCACTCTCTTACTTTCTCTCCTTTTTTCCACCACGCTTCGAAATTGTACTTGCATTAATGCGCCGCACTTACTATTCACTGGCGCACACAACTCGAGCACTTTTCGCATCTTCGTTATTTTTCTTCGTTCACAAAGCTTTCGCGATTGCTTTGAATAACCGGAACGCATCGTTTATTACTTTTTTATTCAAAGCATTACATCCGCGCCGAACTAATGCATTCTCATACAAATTGTATCAGCTAATATCGCCGGGCTCACAATTGATTAACGTCATTTAAAATTCAAATGAGCCTTTCGCCGGATTATTTTTCGTCGCCATTTTTCAAACATTTAATCCCCCGCACTTTGTCTGCGGCGAACGCCACATTCCCGGGAATAAGAAATCCCGCGACCACCAAGTCAAATCATTGACTTGGTGGTCGCGGGAAATTTTGCATTCACTTTATAATTCAACGACCCTGGCGACTATTTTGCGCGTGCAAAACGGCCATGAGACATTTCGCGATTGACCACGAAATTTGGTGAAAACATTCCAACGACTGAACTTCAGTCAGTAATTTCTATATTTCTACTGGAATGAAGAGTTGAAGTCTACAACTCTAAAAGTGTCCTGAACCCAGTTTAAGATGGAAAGTCCATCGAGAGGCACTCAGAAATATATTTGGTTAAAATAAAATATTTGTTCAATTCGACCAAACTTTATTTTGTAAAATAAAGAAAAGTATTTGGCTGAACCAAATTAGCCAAAAGTTTTTCTGAGTTCAAAGTTGTGCTACTGTTCTCTCGCAAAAAGAAACAACAAATGAATCGTAAAAGTTGCAGTAAAATAAAAAATAAAACCGTACAACCGAATAATCATTCATTTTACTACTGGCAAACTTACAACGCCGTCTTGCCAACAATTCATTTTTCTCGCCGCGCACACATTTTTGGCAGAGTTGCTGACGAAAAATTGCGATACTCGTGATAAAGGGTGACCCAATTTAAAAAATTCCACCGAAAGTTGCTCGGATTGCGAAAGTGTGCTGAACCGACACCAGAATTTCAATAATTTGACTTATTCTTGGCTTAGAACAATGCTGCGCGAATAAGCGCGCACCGGCTAAAGGGCCGCGACGAAATATTCATTTTGACCCTCTATAATCCACGAATAATGGAGTAGTGAATAAGACATAAATAATTCATTTGCGTGGCCGCCGTTCGTCTTCGTTTGCCGCGCGAAATTGATCGTTACCGCGCAAACGCAAATGCATGGCCGAAAGTAATTTCGCGAATTCAATCTGCGGCTCTCACGAGATAAGGCAATTTCGACAACTCACGGAATTCATGCAGCGTGATCTCACGAAGAAACGGACGTGCGATTTATAGGCCGCTGTGTCATAAGTTACGGTGTGGCACGACAAACAAATTCTTTTTGCGGCCGAGCCAGTCAAACGCGCGCATATTGGCAAATAAAGGGTGAGCCGAGGGAGCGTTCTGAGTGCTTTACTGCGCGGGCCCGACAGCCTAAATTATTTACACACTTAGTGCCGTGAACGCAAAATTTGTCAGCAGTCGACGGGAAGTGTTGATTTAATTAATCAGTTCTGCTTGTTGAATTAATTTCTTGGTTGATGAAAAGTGGAGGACTCGCAAAATTTAGTCTCCGAAATGCGTGGCGAGTTTATATTGAAGCTTTCAAGAGGTAAATCATTAAAAAAAAAAATTAACTGTTAAAGGACCCGTCCGCCAAAAGTGCTGAAATCGGTAATTTCGAATTGATTTTACAGCAATTTTGTTCATAAATAGTTATAAGTCTTCGGTAAAGATTATCATATCATTTATAAAATGAAAATAGAACACTCTTAGAAGTGTCCTATTGTCACAGCAAGAATTCTTTTGTGAGAGAAGAAAACTGATTTAAATTTTGTTATAGCAAGACCACTAATATAAAATACCACTAATATAAATATATTAAAATAAATTCACAAATCCTCCAACACCTTTAATTATATCAGTATTAACATATTTGACAGTCGCAGCATTTATCCCAACATACATACAAGCGTTCCTGCTTACATAGTGAAAATAACTTGTTACACTTTTTTACAATTCATTAAATTAAATTTCCACCAAGAATAAAACCATTTTCATTACCAAACCCTTCAAAGCGTTTTTCAGCACAATTATTCACAATTTGCGCAATCGCGAAACTGAACCCGCGTCTCTGAACCGTGGCTACGGAAATTCGCGCGCGTTTTTCGCAAAAAGCCATAAATCGCCACCGCGCGACTTCCGCGGGAACACGTTGAAAGTGGAACCCACGCCTGACCCCGCCGCAAGAAACCGTCATTTGTCACATCTTATCCATTGCGCCCGGCCGGGGTCGACGAAAAAACTTTAACGACAGTACAACCGCGCCATTATTCTGCTCTCATCTCCCAAGTGCGTGCATTTTTCACGTCTTTAATCAAATGTGATAATCGCGCGCGCAAATGCCAAGACGCTCCGGCGGCGGCGCGTTTTTCCTCGATTTGTTTCCATTAGCGTGACGTCGCGTCGACCTTTTAATGTCGCGCGATGAAAGTAACACGAAAACATGCTCTCGTCTTCGGTCGAAGCAGAAAATGGTTTCAGCAACAGGAGATTGGAGTTTACCGTTAGCGTTATTACATTTGTTACCTGGGGTTGCCGAGTCTCCCCCAGGGCCTTCTCGCGAACCAAACTCGAGCCACGACAAAAAGTTGTCAGCAAATCATCGCTAACTCGAGGACTGTTGAGTTCGATGATCTTGCGTTTCGTTGTCGATTCGAACGTACGATTCGGCTAATTAGCCTAATTAAGTCGGTTACCGGAATAATGACCCTAGAAAATATGATGTGGCAAACCACATCAGACATATGGGCCTTATCAGGATTTGATGTGGCAAACGTCATCAGAGGATTCCTGATGAAAACCGTATAAGGTTCCAATGAGGTATCCTGATAAGGAATTGAGTCGAATGTAACGGTTGGCTTTGGTAAGGCCCTGATGAGGCGTGCCGCTTAAGGGGCGTGCCACATCAGGGCCTCATCAGGCAAACTGATCATGTCCTGATCAGGTCATTTTGGGGTGGTTATGATGTGGCAAACTGATCATGGCCTTATCAGGTTTTGGTCAGGAAAGCACGTCATTTGATAAGGCTAACCTTATCAGGTCCTGATCAGGTTATGATAAGGCAAGCTACATCATATTGTGGTAATAAGATAGGCATATCACGATGAATCATGTATAAAATGTTCCAACAGCTCGAGGACAAGTCAGTCAAACTGCAAACTGAGCATCGAGGGTTCAATTCTCATCTCAGTCATTGTATTTTTTTATGAATTTACTGAAAACTACATACAAAGTTTTCAAATCATATATATCGTATCCTAATGATGTTTATAACCTACCTAAGTATCGACTGGAACATAAACACCTTTAACCTCTGAAACAACGTTCGTTTTTTCGGTCTTTCCCTAACAATAGTGTCAAGTTTGCCTACCAGGAAATCTAATTAACCGTCTTTGTCGAAGTGAACAAAAGAATTGCGCTGACGTGCCGATTGGCGGTTAATATTTTCGCGCAGGACGGCCATTGTGCATTGTCGAAGCCCAGGCGAAATAACGTTAATGTCTAAACAATGGTACGCAATAATTACGCTATTACCAAATATTGTGTGTGCTTTATTAAAACGGCGCACAGTGTCGACGGTTACACAGCGCCGACGCTGTGTGAATCGTTACTGATGTTATTTGCTCGGCAGTTACCGACCGAGGGTCACTGTGCAATTTACCTCGAATTTATGCATTGCGATCGGAATATTGGTCATTGTTACAAATAATATGCATGTAATTGGAATTTACGGTCCTAAATTGAATAGACGTTTGTCACAGTTAGACAGTGACTAATGTGTTCTCCGCCCGGCTGTTGTCGACTGACTAAGCTTTTTGTCACGTCGTCAGAATCGGCCAATGAGAAATTCACATTCTGAGCTGAAAAGCTGAACATTACATATGATAAGTCTACGCTCTAAAAAACATTAAGTTAACTATAACAACACAATCTTCTATGTAAGAACTGAATTTCATTGACCATCCTGGCAGGATCGCCAATATAACGATTCGTCTTTTACAAAATACCGAAATCTGATTCTTTACAAAAAAATATGACCATTCTAATGCTGCAACAACTGATGAATAGAAGAATCAGTTAACGTGGAGAAACATTATTCTGGACCTGTATATTTTCAAAATATCATTTTCATCTCAGAAATATTCACATAGCTCAATTGTTGCGAGATTCCAGAAACATAACTAATAACAATTCTTGTGAAAAATGCCAGAAGAGTTTTTCAGTGAACATACAAAATATGTCAACAAAGAAATGTGACCCACAAAAACTTATCGTAACTTGAAAAAAAACTTGGTGTTGTAAAAACAATATGCATATCGGTTACGTGTCACAATACCTTCTCGGGGAACTTGTTCCGCAGAACCCGTACTTTTATTTTGTCCCTTCTGGCAGCGACTGCGATCGTCGAAGTCGCTCGGATGTCAGTCGCTATCACGAGTGCCCTATCTGTGTGACTTGGCACCTTTGTTATTCTTTTTACTACCCCGGTTTACCCCGCCGGAATCACAAATAAAACAACCTAGCGCCAAGTAGGAAAAAGAGCCAGATGCCAGATACCGAACTTCGGTGTAGAGTATAATCAGGAGCTCTAAAAAACTTTTCTTTGCAAAGAAAACAATCCATGTAAAATGATAACGTGTGTCGTTGGCAGAAAGTAGCTATCGATAACCAACGTAACCGTACATCGTTCAATTGTAATGTTGACCTGAGTTATCCAGTTGATTAAAACAAAATTAAAACGAAATTGTTTAATCTTTGAAATATTTCTAAATTAGTCATTGAATTCTAATATTATTACGTTATATACCTTATATGTAATATTAATATACAAAATTAATAATATTAAATTTTGTGTACGAAGAAATAAAGTTTCTTATTTGTGAAATAAGTTTCCTCGTAACTAAATTATTTACTTAAGAAAAACCAACTGTATATTTTCTTCAGTCTCAATCCAATGAAAATCTTTAACGGCGAAGATTCGCCACGCTTTTTTCCGCTGTAAATAACACTTTCCAGCGTCGCTTGACAAATTACTTGGTCGGCGCAAAAAACGGCATTCCAATTGAAAATAATGATTAGTAGTAATTAATTAAGTCGCTGCTGGTCGGGAGGAGTTTGATTACGCCTATAATTAAGAGCACTTCTCTCGGAATCGAACAGATGCGGTTCGATATGCGTGCGAGGCACCATTCGCAGTTCCTGGGGCACCCGCGATGCCACGGATATTGCCGTATAATCAATACTTACAAGTTCGAAGAACGCGCTAAGTGGTTCATCAGTCACCGACGAAATCTCGCGAAGCGCCGAACCTGTCTTCACTCCCCAGTTGCCAAATCCGTCTTCCGGTTTACGTTACCCGTTTGTAAAATCGCCGCGTCATTTTTCTATTCATTCGGCACCATTATTCACAACATTTTTACAATCGCCATCCATTTGATTCAATTCAACGGACAAAGTACTGGGTTTTTTCGGTAATCGAATAGATATGTTGGGCTGAGTTGCAATAACTCACAATTTTAGTTAAATCAGTTGAGTTTTCAGAGGTTAAACTTAAAATCTAAATATCTAAAATATAGGAATTTAAAACTGAGAATTGAGATAATTAAAACTGTAATTATCTGTAATTTATTTTATTCTTTGTAGAATTTAATTTGTAAACGAACAATTCAATACACAAAAATTCAATTTACACTCAAATTAGATTAAAATCTACTCGAAGCGATGGAACAATGTTCAATGTACATCGTGAAACTAGGAAAATAAAAGTGAGGGATTCGAGATCGCAAAAAGGGCGAGACCGTTTTTCGAGCATGGTCCAGTATTTTCTATAATGGCCACAATTAAGTTACGAAGCAGCCACACACCACATTTTGTGGCAATGGTTGGGCGTAGTCACGCTTTTACAGGGTAATCATTAGTGGATTTGTAGGAATGAAATTAGATGAACGCCGCTTGAATTATATGATTTCGCGTGAGTGTTTTTACGAGCATAGCTTTGGAACTTGGACTGCGACTTCACCAGGGTTAATGAATATGGTTTTTTAATCCGCATTTAAGTAAAGGAAGGAGCTCAGAAGAAAGCGTCCGAGGTAACGCGAAAATGTGGGTCGAATATTTTTATCGCAACGTACTGCATTCGCATTATTTTGAATTTTTTCTGAACCACATTGCATATGTTGCAAGTCAAAATTCCGCCTAGTTTTAGACCAGTAAATCAGTTTATTTTCAAATTTTAAATAAAAAATACAGCATGTTTAGTTATACCGTTTGAATTGTTAACTTTCTTGTTATAAATAAATAATTTAATAAATAAATAATTTAATAAAAAACATTTACTAAATGTTTATTAATATAATTCATTCGATTAAAAATAAATATTACACTTTACACAAACTTCATCAGACTTCGCGAACTTCTCGGTTGGAAGTTCGCGAATTACGGCCCGAATTAACGCGAAAAAGCAAATGTTTTACCGCGATCTTTACGTGTAACTCCGCCGGGCATTAAAACTAATCGAATTATGACCGTTAACGCGAATAACCGCATCGTCAAATAATTAAGCCGGTTACGAGCGGCATAAAAATATTCCCGGTATAACTGATTAGCTCGCACCAAAAACCCCGCAAAGTTCGCTTAAGCAGTTTACTCGTATTACGCAATTACGGCGAATGTAACTTTAAATTGACTTTTCCGAGTCGAGGTTCCAAATTTGAGCGAAAATGCGGAATTCATCAGCGTCGTTATTTCAAAACGATTGGCAAGTGATTTGAAACTGAGTTTAGTCCGCCATGTCAAATTTTCGAAAACGCGAGTGTATTCGCGATCGATAGAGCCCCCGATATGTCAAACATGTATTTTCATCGTATTAAAACAATGCTTCGCAAATGACCATACAGTAATAACAACTTCAAAGTTCGCAATTACACAGTGATATCACAGTCGCGTGATCTCGTCAAAGAACGATTACGACGGGAATGTGCTGTAATATCAGTAAACGCACAGAGACCGCAATTGACACGATTGAAATTCTCTTCTTTTCATCACACAGCTTCTTTTGTGATAGAAAAATATTTGCGGAAAATGATTTTGCCTTTAGAAATAAATCTTTTATTTTACAATGAGAGGATTTATACACTGAAAAAACTAACCTAAAAATTCGTTTTGAATGAAAACAATTCCTTTTAAATGAAAAGGATTCCTTTTCTGCCA
>JABFPB010007596.1:0-10869 GCA_022817645.1 Ceratoteleas bidentatus | reverse complement strand
CCTTCTGTCCGTCCCCTTCACCCCCCTGTACACCTTCATGGAGTCCTGGCCCCTAAGTGCCCTCGCTTGCAAGCTGCTCTCGTTCTCCATCCCGGTGAACGTCTACGTCAGCAGCTGGACGCTCACGGCGATAGCCGTTGACCGGTACCTGGTCATCATCTACCCATTCCGGCAGCGAATGAAGGTCAGCCTGTGCCTGTGCATCATCGTGGGCATCTGGCTGGTGACGGTCTTCATGTCCTCACCATACTACTTCTACCGCGAGCTCACCGTTGAGACCGACACGAACCTCTGCGAGGAGTTCTGGCCCGATGAGACCTTCCGCAAGATCTTCAACAGCTTGACTGCGGTCTTCCAGTTTGTCATACCGTTCATGGTGATCGCGTTCTGCTACACGAAGGTCTCGCAGAAGCTGTCGGACAGACCCAGGCCTGGCAGCCGCACGTCCAGCGATGACGAGCGCAGCCGGAAGCGCACCAAACGGACTATCAACATGCTGGTGAGCATGGTCATCGCGTTCCTGGTGCTGTGGCTGCCGCTCTACGTGGTCAATTTCATCGACGACTTCCACACGAACGCTGGCATCTGGCCGTATTTCAACGTCACGTTCTTGGTGGTGCACTGTGTCGCGATGACCAGCTCCTGCTGTAACCCGTTCCTGTACGCCTGGCACAACGAGAACTTCTGGGAAGGGTTCAAACTGGTAGGTGAGCTCCAGTTTTTTGGGGACTTTGGTCGGGTGTGGTCAACCGCGTGGGAGACTGAGTTTGCGGCCGGCTCTTGCGGTCGCTGAAGGGGTGATCTTGATTATTTAAGGGCATATCGGCGAGTGCGGTATGGCATCTGGTCGGGGTGGCAAATGCTGCAGGTGTTAGGAACTGCAACGGCTGTTTCTAGAACTGGGTTTTGCGGACTCTTGGTCGTTGTATTGGGGTTATTGAGGGAACTTATTGGGGGAGATCGTTTGGTAGTGAGAGGGTTCTGGATTGAGTTGGAGAATCTGAAAAGGAAGTTATTCAAATTAGAGAATTGATAAACCAGATGTTAGTTAGTTGTTCTCGTGGAATGATGTAAGTGGGTTTCAGCTTGGTGAAAAGGATTATCGATTTTTTTAATTAGCTGAAAACTGAATTTGTACTGAAACAGTACAGATGCAGAGTGCCTGCAGAATGACAATTTTTCGAATGGATTTCTAAATATCGATACTTTAATATAATTGTACAAAAAGAATGAAAACCATACTTGTTCCGCCAATTTTGTTTATTAATAAAATAATAAATAAAATAATAAAAATGCAGTTCATGAATAACACAACATAATAAATAAACGGTAAGATAACCAATTTGTAAAAAATTAATTAAATTGTACTTAAATTGTACACTTAAATGACTATAGTAGTTACTTGAAGTGTAACGTTGAAGTAAAGTAAAGTAAAGTAAATAAAGAAAAATTATATTAAAAATCTTGTACATAATTGTAATTCCATAATCTAACACAAATCTCAGTGTTAAGGAACACTTCAATTTATTATCTAAAATAATTAAAGTGGTACAAGAGGTGAGATTTAGTTTTCTCTGTACAATTTGACTGAATTTTTAAACGTAAGAATCCGCAGTAGTCATTTTTTTATTAAATGAGTGTTTTCAATCACTAGGTGTTATACTTTTCAAAATAAAAATAAGTACAGATATTAATAAAGTGAAACGTGTAATCCTTTCTGCGAATTTTGCAAGGTATATTGCAAAAATAGGACGTTTATACACATAATTACAAATACTAATTTGCAGAAGCATTTAATACTATACCATATAGTGCTTTCTCTGTTTAACAATTCTGATTTTCTTGCGTAGTTTAAAGTCAAATGGAGGATTTACAAAATCACGTGCTAAAGCTTTAAGTGACGTTTATTGACCGGGGTCAATCAGGAATACAAATCTTCCCCCAGCATGGTTATTTAACATAAATCAAGCCAGGTTCTGATTATAAAGCCAAGCCCTCACGAGGTAAGGTTAGAACACACCCGACGATGTTGATTCAATATCGAATCAATTGAATGAAGTCACTGTCAATGGTGAAGTGGTTGAATTTATACGAGTATATTCTAAAGAACTTAGAATATATAGAAGAAATCGTAAAATGTATGTGTTGATCTAATGAGATGTTTTTATTACTTTTGAGAATTGGATATTACAAGAATATAATTTTCTGTTTTAAATATCAAAGTGAAAGAAGTTGTAATATTATTAAAGAACTATCCCTAATAGACACGAAACATGGAATCCACGTGGAATGTAGGTGGATGAATATTCGAACAGGGATTCAAAGTAGATTCAGCGTCGAATCCACGGGGTTTAAGGAATTTGTCTGTTAGGGATGTCTGTCTCACTGTTGTTGTTTTCATATTTCTAATAATATTTGCCTACATTTATAACAACGAACTTTGTGTTATAAAATGCAACATGCACTATCACACAGTTAATACGGTCTATTATTTAATGCTATATGAACTTTAAAAAGGCACGAACTTCGCGCTATCTTAAAACAATGCATTCATAGTAACTAGAATATTATTACGGGTAATCGATTTTCGAATTATTATTTGCATAAATGGATTTCCGATTACGATAAGAATAAAATAATATAACCCAAGATATTATTGCAGTAAGAATATTGAACTTTACCGTTAACTGAATTACTTTAGCAGTGAATAGGAAATGCACTTAAGATAAAAATATTATTAAACCATTTCTACTTCTTAATTGAGGTACATTTTCTCTTTTGTCGGGTGAATCGTTCTCCCGGTCCGCGGGCAACTGTTTTGGGCGAACGGTGCGCCCAAATTGGGCGATCGGCGACTCTCCTAAAAGGGGGAACGGTTTACCCACTGTGGATAAACCGTTAGCACATTGATGTGGGGAAAGGCTCGCCCACGGATTGGTGAACGGTTTACCCATGTGGGCTAGTTCATTCACGATTTTTCCGTGCGCCATTGTATCTTAACCTCAAAACTGAAGATACTGATATCATTTTAAAACTCCGTATTTAAATCAACGATTGTGTTCACAGAAATTATAAGTATTTGACACAAACTTTTCAGTGTAAAGCAAACACATCAAAGGCTTAAAAAGACACAAGTTTTCAGAAGATTGAAGAACTCGTGTTTGGCAGAATTTGTTAAAATCATGCTAATTATGCAATCTGATTAATGGAAGAATGAATTTTCTTTCAATTAATGGATTTACATATACATTAAACTTATTTTCGAGGCAATATTGCCATTTTTCATTAAATTTTTGTCATTATTAATTTAACATTACTGAAAGCAATTCCATTTCCTACTTGCATAAGTGGAAATGGAATTGCTTATTAGGGGACAGTATCCTTAATGTAAACCGAATATTTTTCCGAGTGTGATAACGGACTTGTACCCCATTAAAATTTCACATAGGTTGCAGCAACCACGATCGATGTGTGTAATCTACTTTAAAACTTCTGAAAACAGAAGACTTTTTTTGATAATTGAATCACGTTCACGAAATTAATTACCAATAAAGAAAACACTCAGTTGTGTTTATTTACTCATGCACACACGCATACACACACATAAATATATATATAATTCGCCCAATTACAATGTTTAGAATGTTGACTATAAGATTTTATAGGTTTTATTGGTCGATTCCTTTCGCAAATCTTCCAAGAAATATAAATTTCAATATTTATTTTGATTACTGTCACAATAAATTGACCAATAATAATAGTTAATTTGGATTTTCATCCGATATTTTAAACGATCCTAAAAACCTCAAATCTATCATTATTAAGTATAGTAGTTGGATATTAATGTAGTTTTGAAAATGTTCTCTTTTTTTATTGATCAAACAAATTAAAAAAATTAAACTAGATTTTATAACAATAGTAATAAGTAAATTTAATAGTATATTGCGTTACTAGGGCGGAAAATAGGCGATTTCCGAAGAGTATTGAACTCTCTAAATTTGAAAAGTTAAATTTCACTTTTTCATAGTGCACAACTTATAACTGATTCCCTCCCACCCTAGTAAGTGGGAGGGAATTGGCCATTTCCCTCTCGGTTTTTAGGGTGGGAAATTGAGTTTCCCATGCACGTGTGGTGAAAATTTGTTTTACTTGATGATTTTCTTGATGGAACCGCTCTACCCTCTTTCAACGAGGTCTCTGAAATCGTGACTAGAAATTCTTTCATGAAATGTTCGATTTGAAAAATAATCTAGTTATGATCTCCAGATTTAGAACTCTGTAACGGAACATCTTTTGAAGCAAACCTCACAATAGAAGCGATATAATATCTTATATAAGATTTTATATGTGACAGTTGTTTTCTCCTAGAACAGCTTTGCGTTATGGAGACGTTTCTACTATGTTAAATGTGATCTAAGGTAAGGTCCCGCATTGATGCGTTTGTTTAGGCTAAGATATTTACTGCCAATTTTTCACTGACAAAATAATTCTTACAGATATACAATGATAAGAATCTGACTTAATTACACCATATCGACGTCTAAGGAAAACTCAAACGTTTCAGATTGTTGGTGAAAACTCGGCCATTTCAGATTATTGTTGAAAACTCGGGGGTTTTAGACTAATGGTAACTTGAACGTTTGTTGGAAATTGTGGTTTGAAAATATTCTCAAAATGCAAAAAAGAGAAGATTTATTAAAGAAGTAACTGCACCGAGAACAAGCTTGGAATGCGCCTGTCTTGAATCCTGGAATTAGCACGATACCAAAGACATATCAAAATATGGAGATAAGCATCTTATAAATGATCAAAGTTACGTCTAACAAAAGACGAATTCGTTCAACCTTGTATAAAGGATTACATTCTGCTGTTTATAAACAAGCTAAAAAAGCTCAAACGTTACGATGGAGATCATAGCGTTTTTATCATCCCCATTTTCTATCTTTTTTTTTAATTTTCCAAGTTCCAAATCTTTCCAAATTGTTTAATATTCATACTTTCTTCAATTTGAAATGTTAAATTTAAAACATTTTAATTATTTAAATTGCAATTCATTTTTCTCAGTGTATTCATAACTTTTTCAAATTTTCGGAATTAAAGAAATTTTATAATTTTGTTTGATTAGTTAATAATTTCACAATAAAAAATTATAATAGATTAATCTTATTGCAAGCATGGAATCAGTTTTTGCGTAAAAAATCACTAGTCATCATACAGTGTTTTCGCATGCCATCTACTCTGGAAGATATTAGTGAAAACAAAGTCCACTTGTTACTTACAAGCTATGCGTCGCCAGGTAGATTTTTAACGCTGGAAGAGGTAGAGGTTTTGGCGTTTAAGTTTCATATCTGAAGTGTCATGAGTTGTCAAGACATTTTTTTTATTACTTTACTTTTACATTCGTTGTTGTGTACTTTCACAAGAATACTTCACATAGACAAAGAAGTTAATTCAACAAGTAAAACATTCACCTTACGCAGTTTGTCTTATTCTTGTACCACAAGTATACAAATATTCTGATTAATTTTTCTCAATGTAACATTTCTTACATCCTTTTACATAAAGAACAAAAGGAAATGGCCAAGTTCAAAGAAATCTCAATTTCTTGCTGAATAATCACTATTTCTGTTTCCAATCAAGTTTTCCAATAAAACTTATTGCACATTTCCGATTTTCAAAAATAGTGAAGTTTGTAAAATATATTAAAGAGTATTTTTCTCTGAAAGGAATGGAAAAGCAATAAAAAAATGGAAATCGAACAACTAAATTTTAATACTCGGGATTCAATTTACACGCACATTCGCGGTTTATACACATTTCAGCTTTAAAAGCGCAATATATTCGAAAGAATCAATGGCTAATTTTTCAAGCGACTGCAGTCATGATGGAATTGAAAAATGTGTGCTTAAAACAAATCCGTATTTTTTCCTCTATTTGTGCTTCTCAAATACCCAGGTTTTTTATTAAACTGTTGTTTAACTTTTTTTATTATTTGTCATTAACCCTGCATCATACTTTAACTTTTACACATCAGTATGGCATATTTAGCATATTTTTAAAATATGCTAAAAATGCAACCATAATCAAACGTAAAAATATTGAAAAAAAAATTTTTTTTCGAGTATAAAAAACATAGGCTATATCGAATGAATAATTTTAATTATAGATTCATAATTTTGAATGATTAAGGTCATCAAATTTTTCTGTTCAGATTTAACAGGCGTTTTAAGCGAATAGCTTCTAAATATGTATTTGGATGCTACAAATTCTATTTTGATGAATTTTAAGATACCAGGGGTCTAAGGTTATTTTTGTTCGAAGTTTCTTTAGCCTCATGCGTGATGCAGGATGCATAATTAGCCGACAAATTCAAATGAGAGGTGCCGATTATTTTACATAATTTGATTTGGAAAAATGAATCGTTCCCACTTCGCACGAAATGTTCCAGAAAATCAGGGAGAAAAACAAGATGTTTTTTTGCTCTAATTACTTTATGATCTGTATGTCGACTTAAATTCAAAAACTTCTGTCTCATTTCAGTTCACTCTAAATAATTCGTGTGAAATTATAAAAATATTCCACCATTTAAATATGAAATATTGTGAAATTTGTGTGATTTTACACTCTGATGCTAACAAAGACATATTTGTTTCATTAGTTAATCAGTCACGGAATTGAAATGCATCACATATTGAAAAGTAACATTCCGACTACAGGTGTAATTTACATGACTTTTTTTTAACAATGATTGAAATTCCGCCAATGCATGATATTGGCGGAATATTTTATTATCGAATAATTTTCAATGTTGAAGAATAATTTTAGAAAAGCTTAATTATACGCATGTTAACTGAGGGAGCAAAAATGTTCCAAGAAGAAATTACGTATTTCGCAAACTCGATTTCAATCAGAGTAATTAAGTAACAGATAAAAACGCGATGTGATTCTGTCCAAAGTGTTATAATTACAAAGAATGTTACAAAGTATGTTACAAAGAATTATATTCAAACTGTCTCATTGAATTTTGGTCAATATTTGAAAAGAAAAAGTTTTTATATCAGTAATTGTATTTCTTGATTAGTTATAATTATTTTTGTTCTTCTACATTAAAGTGTCAGCTAATTAATATTTTTGCAAAAGTTGGTATGTATCTATATGCAGGATGAAATATGTTTTATAACATTTCTTTTAATTATAGAAACATTTATTGTACTAATGCAGTAATGTTGAGGTATCATGCCCATTTTCGAAAAATTTCTTGTAAAATATAGTTCTTTTATTTAGTCGCAAGAAGTCAAGTTTGCTAGATGGTTTGGGGAAGAGGAGACAAGTTTCGGCTTCTTAAGAAAAAAACGTAGAATAATTTATATTTACATTAAGATATCATGAGAACCGCATGGAAAAATATATAAAAATAAATATATATTACATTCGCAAAATATATGTAAAAATATATACAATTATTTACAATAGTTAATTATATTGTATTTATTCATCATATATAAATAAATAAATATATGCACATATATAAATACATGTTAAATTTTTACATATATTTTATAGAACAAGGGTATTCGCACCGCAGAGTAAACTCGTGTACGCTCGTTTACTTTGCAGTGCGAATAGCCATTTCCATATATGTAATGGGAAAGATATAATAGGACAATATTATAATAATCTATTTAATTTAATAATAAGTAGACTACATTGTAAATAGTGTGCAGGACCAGGCATCTTAATTGTTGAAAAGTGTCTTAAATTAAGACGCAAAGTGTATTAAATTCAGATGCTTTTCATCGTATTTTAAGACGTGACTTACAAATCTCTACAAAAAGTGTCTGAAATTAAGAAACTGGTTTTAGGAGTGTACAAATCAAAAATGCATTGGAATGTGTAACAATACGATTATTCGACATTTAAATTACAAAGGTTATTTTCGACATTCATATTACATTTATGTAATACGATGTATTTATTTTTTAATAAATACGTTAATATATTATTATATAATGTTCGATATTCTATTGAAACAAATATGATTCTGTAAGCCTCAAGCAATTAAATTTAATGAGCATGTTGATTTCAATATAGTTAAACAACCTGTAGAAATTGATTAATAATAAATAACAAACAATTAGATAATTATTTGTTACAACCACGGTACTGCAAAAACGCCATATTACTATTCACGACTTCTCGCTTAAACTTGTATTTGTATTGCAATAATTATAATATTTGAGGAAAAAAAATTTCATTATAGTCCTTCCCAAAATGTACACGAAGAAAAATGTGTTCTAAATTTTCAAATAAAGTATAGAAAAAGAAAACTATGTAAGTTATAAAGAAGTTTGAAATACAGTATATGAAAATGCCGCAGATTCATCTAACGCAGATTCGGATATATGTGTTAGAATTGTTAATACTTTTATCAAAATTGTTTATGCACTGTATTTGAATCTTCCTTATAACTTACATATAGTAGTCTTTTTCTCTACTAAATTTCTTTATTAAAAAACTTAGCACATTTTTTTTATACTGTTTCGAAACGTGCACTGAGAAAAACGATTTGTGTAAAACAGATAATGTCTGTTGGCTAACTGAAATGTGTCTAAAGCAGGCAACGTTTTGCTTGAAACAGACAATGAGTTACACTGAAGTAAACTATGAAATGATTATTCCTGAAAATCACGTGGTCTAACATTTAAGATGAGATAATTGGATTTATTAGTCCACGATACATAAGGTTTTCAGTTTTATCCGTAATATTCCTTTCCGTGTCTGATAATTCTTTTTTTCAGTCATTTGTATACTACTTGTATCCACTAAAATCTATGAAAATATTTCAACAGTCTACGGGAAAAATGTTGATGCTAAATCAACGTATATCTTGTACTAAATCTAATACTTTTAATATGTTGAGACAGCTAATTATCATTGAATATCTGCTGATTTAACGTCGAAATAGAGGTTAGGTTACGTGTTCGGACTCATGATAGATGGTAATTCTTTTCGTATGAGCCGAGTGATCCGAGAGCTGGGGGTAATCAGGAGCAGCTAAATGGCTAAATGCCAAATTCAAGCAAGTAGGAAAATGTTCCGAATAAGAAACTTCTATTTTTATTTTCATGGAGGCAGACAGGTTTATGCAGGCAGCACTGACCCAGAATAAGTCGATGGCGTTGGAACCTTGTGAACTGGTGAATGTGAACTGGCCTGGACAGTTTCTAGCCGAACGACAATTTATCACGATGAGCAGATATGCATTTAAACAAATGTTTAACTCTGGCATTAGTGGCCGAGTTACACAGAAAGTCGGCTTGGATACAAAAGGGTATCATCAAAACTTTTGTGGGGAACGTCTTCATAATCACCAATTCCGGCATTAAAGTCTAATGCTAGAATTAGACTCTAATGGTGATAACGGCACTCCAGATTTAGTTAGGATCTTGATTTAGTAGGAATCTTTGATATTTTAAGAAAAAGGTTTGCAAGAACTAAGTAGTTTGAACAACAAAAATAAAAAATATCTGTTGACTTAAGTACCAGGGTATTATTTTATATATATAGCATATGTTATTATATTAATATTAAAATTATACAAAAGGATTAATATGGGTTATAGTTTTTACATAAATATACATTTTGCTGGATTGCATATTACTAAATGCAACAACTTTCGTTGTAGTGGAACATATTCGTTTGAATAGCTTACTGAGGAACTTTCAAAGCATTTTTGTTCATGAAACAACTTTACTCCTAAGCAAATCACAAAATTATACCATGGACTACATCTGCAATGAGAAACAGTCAAGTACGCTAATAATTCTCAAAGTTAAAGCACGTGTGTATTGAAAGTAAAGCGTTTATTGCAAAGCCGGGATGTAAGTCACCGGAAACTTTTCTCTCGAATCTACTATTCTAACGTTCTTAAGTTGCATGATATTAAATCCCTTGTGTATCTCATTGTTTACTTTTACTGTATAAAACTATTAAACTACGCTCAACTGAACGTCGTCTTATCCAACGTGTCTTTTGATATAAATCTTTGACTTCACTAATGAAAAGCCGTTTCAGGAACGGAAGGAAAAATTCATTTAATTTGATCATATTTCTTTTACGAGACGAACACTTCTGTAAAGAATTACTTTCTCAGATTTGTCAAACGCAAAATGAATTCTGGTAAAAACGGATTCGCTAAAATGATACCCTGTAAACATGAACAGACTTCGTAGATGGGGTGTAAGGTATAGTCATCAATCGAATGAAAAATTAACTCTATTACGGAGTGATTTGTTACACCCGAGACAGAATAAATTCGCATTGGGAATTTATTCTATCTAAACGCACAATCAGTAGCCAACGTTGGACCAACGTTGAGACTAAGGTCGACCACACTTCGTAGATAAGAAGTTTGAAATACAATGAAATAGTCACTCAGCAACTTCCATAATTTACACTGTAACTCTTTCCTTACATCTTCACATTTTTTGAAAATGTGGTCATCCTGAGAACCCCTAAGGGAGTGATATTTCTTACTCCGTAACACCGTTCTTACATCGTATTTTTGATTTTGAATGTATTGATTCACGAAACATTTTTAGTGCCACTCGGCTGACTTGACTTTGCTGATATAATAATTCACCGCGACAAGAATTACACTCTAAAAATACGTTGGTTACGATAAGATTATCGTAAATCTTCTCGATGTTAAGCAATTTATAGTGGTAAGAATTATTTTATCGTACGGAATAATTGGACCTGTTTGAGAAAACCACTACTGTACTCCCTGATGGAACATCAATTTGACATATATATAATATATGTATAATATACGTATATTATATGTATATATCTATTTTCATCGGTCTC
>JABFPB010007595.1:0-10855 GCA_022817645.1 Ceratoteleas bidentatus | reverse complement strand
CCATCCAACATAAAGATATTTCTAGAAGTATGGTAAAAAGAAGTCTACTCATATAATATTATTTGTTAACAGGAAATTCAATATATTTGAATTCAATAAAAACTTTTACGATGTTATTATAATGTAACGATTGCATGAATTGGCATGTGGTAAAATGCCGTGCACGGGATGTACACGGGAAGGCACGGAAAGTGAATGGAAGGACACGGAATGTGCACGGGAGGGCACGGGAGGAACGGGTAGGCACGGGAAGTGCACGGGAGGGCACGGAAAGTGCACGGGAGGTGCACGGCAGGGTACGGTAGGGCACGGGAAGTGCACGGGAAGGTACGGTATGGCACGGGAGGGTACGGTATGACACGGGAAGTGCACGAGAGGGCACGAAAAGTGCACGCGAAGTGCACGGTATGTGCACGGGAAGTGCATGGGAGGGCACGGGAAGTGCATGGGAGAGCACGGGAGGGCGTCGAAAATGCACGGGAGGGCAGGGAAGTGCACGGGAGGGCTCGTGAAGTGCATGGGAGAACATGGGATGTGCACAGGAAATTACAATATTCAATTTTCTTATATATGAATTCTTAAATTCTTAATATGAATTTTTATGAAAGTTAATATGAACAATTATTAAATATGAATTCAAAGCGGTGCATTCTGTTTTGCATTTAACGTGAATTGCAGTCTGAACGACTTACTTTTCGCGCGAAATTCAAATTATCTTTTTTTAAATTAAATGAAATAAAATGAAACAACATGAAATAAAATTAAATAAAGTGATTCAAATTTTAAAAAATAAATTAAATAAAAATAAATTAAACTATTTGTGTATCCCAAGGTTCAATGGGTTTCAATGTATAAATCTCTCCCCTAACTGTAATATATAGAAATGCTAAAAGATTCTCAAAATTTGTACTTTGTTATATGTATGAATGTTTCACACTTAGATCGGTTAATCGTACACAATCATTTCATAATAGATTAAATGCTAAAAAGCAGAGAAAAGAAATAAACTGAATAAACCCTGATTCTGTGGAAGGGTCTGTGGAAGGCCGCCAGGAAGGTACTCGCCGAGTAGTCACTGACGACTTCTAAATGGATGGCTTTCGACGCCATGCAGATAAAAACTGCAATATAACCAGCGTCGTCCTGAACGCCGCGACCGCCCGCCCTGCGCAGTTGAAGCGGGCCGACGTAGTCAAGTCCACAAGGCTGAAAACAGCGATCCGGTCGAACGACGCGTGAAGGATGCAAAGCTCCCATGTGCTGATGTGCTACATCCGCCTTCAGTCGGGCACAGGGCAAACAGTGGTAAGTCACGGAACGAATTGTCTTCTTAGCTTGCAGTACCCGAAATCGCGCGCGCAAGGTGCTGAGCGTAAGAGCCAACCCTCCGTGCAAGCATCGCTCGTGATGGTGCTCCATTATCAATCGGGTCACGCGATAGGCTTTCAACAGAAGGGGACGTTATGCGCAATCGGGTAGATTAGAGCGGGACAAGTGACCATCTACGCGCAAAAGACCGCCTTCGTTTAAATAAGGATTAAAAGACGTGAGAGCGTTTAATATAGGCAAAAGCCGTCGGGTGCGAAGTCACGCAATTTCTTACAAGAAATGTTTGGACTGTAATAGTCGAACGAGACGAGATTCAGCCTGGTCAAGCTCCTCAGCAATTAGAATGTCTCGGCGAATGGGCCATAAGTATGGGCATTGTGATAGCCGTCACCCTTACGAGCCGCGACCAGGATGAAAATCTGTCCGTAAAGGACAGATCAGGGAGAGATAGCGTGTACGCATTCAACGAGACCACTTTTTCCTCCAAATGGGTTTTTATTAGGGGTTCAGGGCCTTTCGTTCGAAAATATCGATCGAATAGCCAAGAAGGCCCCTGCCACCATAGTGAGGTGGACAGAAGGTCCGCGACCGGTATTCCCCGAGACGCTAAGTCTGCAGGGTTTTCTGCGCTAACCACATCATGCCAAGGAACGTCTGGCAAAGCTGAATGGATTTCGGCTACACGGTTTGCTACGAAAGTCTTCCAAGAAGAAGAATGCTTGGCGAGCCACGCCAAAACACTGGTTGAATCGGTATATGCACGTGACTTCTGCGACGCGGAGAAGAAATTTGAAATCAGACGAAACAAAACACCGCTGTGCAAAGCTCTAAGCGGGGTAGACTCCTCGCTTTCACGGGAACCACCTTGGACTTCGAGAGAAGCAACGTGATATGACTGGGCTCGGAACTGCGTCGAACGCGTGCATATACCACGGCCGCATATGCTTTCGTCGAAGCATCGGCGAAAACGAAGAGACTGAGGCTAGACTCTCCGGACGACCATCCAGACCATCTCTCAATCTTCAATTCGTTCAGCATAAGAAGCGACGAGTAAAAGTTGTTCCAAATCGCTCGCAGCGAAGCCGAGAGCATCATCCCAGCCAAAATTGTCTTTCCACAATGACTGCATCAAAATTTTGGCTGAAATGATGACGGGAGCCATCCAACGGGTCAAACACTTGAGCCACCATAGAAAAAACGGTGCGTTCGGTGACTCTGGGCAACTCCTGAGAATGAATCAAAGGGCGGTAGACGTCGTCGCTGGGATGCCAAACGAGGCCGAGAACCTTTAGCGAGTCCTGAGACGTTACGGCACGGTCAGTGTTAACCCGTGATTTTCACCCGAAAGAAATAATATTGTAATGATTTACTTCAAAAATAAATTGATCTTTACCAATCGAATCACATTTCAGTTCTCATTTACCCAGCTCTTAACTCGTCGACATTCTAACACCGAATACTGAAATTATCACACACCGGATGGCCACTGCACGACAGTATATTTTGGCCTCCAATGAAACTTGAAGTTTGAAGTTTGAAATTGCGCGGGAAATAAGAAATGCGTGGCATACTGTTTAAGACCCCAACAGAATTGGATAGACCTGAGGTTGAAATTACGTTGCTTAACGTACATTAAACGTTTATGAAATGTTGAAATGTCCGCCATATTTAGGCAAGATACGTTGAATCTACGTAGATCGAACGTAATATACGTCGTAAACGTTCCAGCAACGTAAATTTAACGTATGTTGATCAAATCTCCGAACATTTCAACGTTCGACAGCGATCGACGTTAAATGTATGTAAAATAATTGACTAATTTCGTTACTTTAAGTCTAACCTGAATTAGGTACGGACATCGCCGTTTTGCGTGCACTTGTTATAAAACATGTTTTTACAAATGTATATTGTTACAAACAATTGTAACAACAATTGTCAAATAGGCTTTTAATGCGTGCGACAATAACCTTGCTTAATAGGTACCATATTTTCGCAGCCTTCCCGTACACTGTACAAAAACTAGTGCAGAGTTCAAGCATATTTACTTGAATTCAGTTGCAAGTAAATTAATTGTAAAGTTGTAAATGAATTTTATAGCAAATATGCTTTTAAATTCAAGCATATTGGCTATAAAATGTGTTCATATTCGCTATAATTTTACAGTGCAACATTAAAATCCCATCATATTTTTATAGCGTTTTCAGGTTACAATGACACAGATTTTAAGTGGGACTTTAAAATTAAAGTTCAACTTAAATATTGCAGCACACTTTAATTTTTACTTCCAACTTCGAATATCTAGTGTTTACGCTTGAAAACCTGGTTTAAAATCCAACTTATTTTTTTACAGTGTAGCTACGGCCTGTAGTTATCATAGCTACAGGCCGTAGCTAAAACATTAAGAAAACGTAGTTAGGCCGCCTAAATAGCTACGGTAAGTAGCTGCAGCAGCTACAGTCCGTAGTTACAGGAGCTGCAGTTTTGATTGTATTAGCTACAGTCTGTAGCTACCACAGCTCCATTCTGGAGTTAAAACGTAGTGTAGTTACTGCAACTACGGTGAATTGTTCTGTGTGTAGCACACAACGTTGATTCAACCTTGGTCAACGTTGGCTCAACGCTGATTCAACGTTTGGTGAAAACATTGATTCAACCCTCCCCAAATCGGAATTCGTAAGTTGACTCAACGTTGAATCACTGATCCAGCAACGTTGAACCAACGTTGATTGAAGGATTTCGGGAACGTTGAAGCAACGTTGATTCAACTAAGGTGCTCCCTTAGGGATAAAAAATTTAAAGTGGATAGTGTTCAGGGAAGATGAATTTTCTTCATAAAAGAGCATTTTTCAAATCTTTATTGTTTAAACAAAACTGCGCTATCAAACAGAAAAAAATGGGATTTTCCAGTAAAAAGTACGATTTTATAATTTTTTATAGATAAATAAACAAATAAAATTTAAAAAGGTTTATTTTATGAATTAAAGATATATTAGGCACAAGCTCAAAAAATTTCAAGCAATTCGGCTTGGTACATTCGGAGAAATCATGGCAACCGCATCTGAAAACATAGAAGTTGTCCGCGCGCACTAGCCGCCTGCGACACGCAGTCACTTTATTGTAGGCATGTTCGAATTCCGAACACTGCCGAAATTTGAACTATCGGGCGATATCGGAGATATCCTAACGGGCAATCGATCGGCATTCGGCATGAAGTCGGTATATCGATTATAATCGGTATTCCGATTATAACGGTATTAACATCAACGTTCGGAATACCGAATCTTTTCGGGATACCGAATCTAGTCGGGATACCGAATCTTGTCGGGATACCGAATCTTGTCGGGATACCGAATCTTGTCGGGATACCGAATCTTGTCGGGATACCGAATCTTGTCGGGATACCGAATCTTTTCGGGATACCGAAATCTTTTCGGGATGCCGAATTTTTTCGGGATACCGAATTTTTTCGGGATACCGAATCTTTTCGGGATGCATTTTGGTATATAACACAACTTTTGAAACGGATTTAAATGGTATATACCATGAACCCCCGGGGAGCCCCTCTTTTGTGATATTGGCTCTAACTTCTACAAAAATAAGAATTTTAGAAAACTGTCAAAGAAGTGCACTTTTTTGGGAAAAAGCAACAGCACGATTTTTCATGAAATATTAAAACAACGTACAAATAAAATTATTTAGCATTAAGGAAGACTTAATCTAGCAATCCTAAGACGTTTAAAGTTTATTTTCGCGTGTTTATACTTTTAAAGAGGTTGTGTAGAAAACTGGTAATTCGTATATGGAATTTAGGTACTCAATTGTTGAGCAATAAACACGTTAACAAGGTTCAATTGTCTTATAATTGCTAAATTAAGTTTTCCTTAATGCTAAATAATTTTACTTCAACGATTTTTAACATTTCATGAAAAATCATATTGTTGCTTTTTCCCAAAAAAGTGAACTTCTTTGACAGTTTTCAAAATATTGACAGCGCATTTGGCATATACGTTAAAAATTTTTTTGAACAAAATTATGTTAGCTTTTAGGCAAAATTCGCATTTTTGTAGAAGTTAGAGAAAATCGACACCTCAAAACCATAACGTCGTAACTCATATGTCACTTTTCTATCTTGTAACATATGATACGTTTTCAGACATTTTGTAAATAATAATATTTATTTTATTGGATATACTTGAAAACGTATAAAGTTGTGTAGAATTCAATTTAAAAAACTATAAAAATTAAAAAGTGATAGACAATTTGTTATGCATTTTTTTCAAGTGTCAAAAATTATCTTAGGTTACAAAGTAAAACAGTGACATTTCAGTTACGATGTTATTCTTTTGAGTTGTCGAAATATCGCAAAATGGGGACACCCGGGAGTCATAGTATATGTCATTTAAATTCCTTTATAAATTATGCTATAGCCCAAAATATCACACTTTGGGTCCATCCTTAATAAACATCTGCGACTAGTTTGTCCAGCATATCAGTACTGTGCAATAAGATCGCCAAAGATGAGTGCGTTAAATAAGCGCCCCGAGGCCATTTTTCAGGTGTTAAATAAGCGCCCCAAAAATCGTTAAATAAGCGCCCTAGATAATGTTAAATAAGCGCCCCAAGATAATGATAGATAATAATTCGAAGTTAACGGTGCAGGTTGAAAATAATTATTTAAGAAAGTGAATACTGACCCAACTACTCGTTATTTATTCAAACATGAAATTACAGAATGCTTGGCAAATTTCGGAAACTACATTTTCGAATAAATTCTTTTCGCGTCAGCAATCCATCACGGTACTCAGTTTTGTATTGCTGAATTTGCTATTCTTTTAACAATAATTTTCTGTTAACCCTCCGTTTCCTACACGCGGATTGCATTTTTACGTATGTTTCCGCTTGTATTTCGCATAACACGTGCAACACTTCGTGGATCGTAGGATTCACCGTGTAGAAATTGCTCTTCAGGTGTCGGTGGAAGGACTCGGCACCATTCGTCGTTCTTGGAGCAAGCAGCGATACGTCTGTCCATAAGGTTGGTGGGAATGGACCATCCTGTATGTAGTTGTTCAGGACGTAGTCGCTGAACTCCAGAACCGCTGAATTCCCAGTGCCTGGCGCACTGGGAATGATCGACGAAAGCATCGGCGAAGAACAATTTCAGTCACGATCCTTCAATGGTGTCCAATTGGTACAGCGGAGCCAGTCCTAATTCTTAATAACTTTCGTGTACCTAAACACTGAAATCGCAATATACCTCTTAGTACACTTTGGCTGTTTCAATCCGCCGTCATCTTTGAGGCGCTTTCTTGTCATTATCTCGGGGCGCTTATTTTACATTATTTGGGGCGCTTATTTAACAATTATTTGGGGCGCTTATTTAACAATCATTTGGGGCGCTTTAAAAAAAAACTGATCCTCGGGGCGCTTTTATAACTCTCCGAATTTAGTGATACTATTCTTTAGATACTTGTCCAGTGGATGTTCTATGGCGGATTTGGCTGCAATTTTCCTGGTCGGACATTCAACGGTGCACAACGTTATTTTGTAAACATGCGAACAAATATGGAAGGTCTTATCGCCACAATACGACAAAAAACCTGCGTTAGAAGACTGGAAATTAATCGCCAAAGATTTCTACGAAAAGTGGAACATGGCAAATTGTCTCGGTGCGAAAGACGGAAAGCATGTGACAATGACTGCCCCTCACAATTCTGGGGTTGTGCACTACAATTATAAGCACACATTTAGAAATATGTTGCTTGCTATTACAGATGCGATTATATTTTAATTGATGTAGGCGCATATAGTTCGCAAAGCGATGGCGGTATTTTTAAAGCCAGCAAAATGGGAAAGGCTTTCGACGATAAAACGCTGAATGTACCTCAGGATTCGATGCTTCCCAACTCCGACCTTGGCGATACCCTGGGGGTATCGCCAAGGTTTACCTATGGAAGATTCAGAGTCGTCAGCGGCTATTAGCAATGGACACGTCAATTATTCATCGGAAATGAGCTGGGGCAGTGAATCTGCTAAAAACGGTAAGACATTGGAAGTTTCCCGCAACTGGAGTAACGTTAGAACCTACACCAGAGTAAAGGAGAACAGGGACATACAATATGAAGAGAAATCAACATTCTCCTTCACCAGTTCTACGTACGGTAGTGTTACACCAACCACCATTTCTGCTTCAGCACCTCTAACTGATATGGAATGGTCAGATAATTACGAAACCGCGAATTCGTGCACGAGGGAAAATGAAGTCGGTGGTCGAGTGGAATCAACGAGAGACATTACATCTTCCAATATGTCGCTCACTTCTGAGAATATTAATCCTGTAAGAAAATCACTCCGCGGCAATATTTATCAAGAGAATGTGAAAACATTGATCTGGAACTGGCAGCTGACGGAAACATACAATCATTGAGACGTATAAATGCGTTTCAGAAAAGTGTCAGGTCAGACTACCTATGTACAGACGATGAACGCATTCGAAGCCGCGATTTAAACGTCATTGTGGAAAAAGGGCAATTGGATGCACTAAAACGTGACCCTTACATACGAATTGTGCAGACACAACCCCTGAAAGTTATTTTATACTCCAAGGATCAACTGAATGCACTGACGGAGTGTACTGATTTTCTGCACGCAGATGCAACAGGAACTGTCGTGCGAAAAGTTAAGGGTGTGCCTATGGGTAAAATTTTGTATTACGCTACAGTCACGTTAATAGATGGTCAAATTCTCCCAATCGCACAAATGATAACCTGTCAACAAACAACAAAATGCATACAAAGCTTTTTCAGCGAATATCGTGATTTCGTTGAACGAGTTCCTCGCCGTTCCTAAGTGCATCGTCGTTGATTGGAGTTGGGCCTTGATCAATGGCATTTTAGCCGTATTCATTGGAATGTATATAATTGAGTATCTCAACGTGACATACAAAATTTCCCGTGGAACATAAGAAAGAAATGTTGATTTCATGCTTTTTTGTGACACTTGCGATGGGAAGTAGCCTTTTCCGCCCTGAAAACCGGGAGGAAAGTGACCTATTTCCGACCACCCAGGAGGAAATAGATCACATTCCATACCTTTCCCTAGGGCGAGAAATTGTGTTTCCCGCCCTGGGGAAACGCGGAATTGAACATTGATGAACATTGATGGCACAGACCATGGAGAAAAAAAAAGGTTCAGTGTAGACAGTCTGTACTCCGCGCGAGGCGGCACACGACTGTCACTGGAGACAAAAATGGATTATATATAGATGTATTATATAAATATACATGGATTATATATAGAAATAAGAAGCAGAATCGTAATATATGACAGATAATTCCAAGTCGGCAGGTCGGTTAAGGCCGGTCCGCATATCGGGCCCTGTTGATATCTCGGCTCGTCTGTACTCCGCACGAGGCGGCACACGACTGTCTCTGAACTGCTGCGTGCACTCGCTTAAACAGTTTCAAGCGGATCAGCGCCGCGCGCCCCGGTGACCGGAATTGTTAAAAAAAAAAAAAAAAAAACGAACAAATTCTACCAGCTTTTCTTATCTGTGAAGTCCGGTACCAGGGGAATCGAGCGGAGGCAATTGGAGGTCCTTCAGGTGGTCCAAAACCACCGCGGAAATCGATTTTCACCCCGCGGAAACGTTTCCTTCTCTTATAGCACACGTTGCAATAAGCGATGGATATCAGAAAATTTTGTGACAGCTGATGTGAAGTCCGGTACCAGAGGAATCGAGCGGAGGCAATTGGAGGTCCTCCAGGAGGTCCAAAAGCACCGGGGAACCCGATTGGCAATCCGCGGAAACGTTTCCTTCGCTTATAGCACAAGTTTCAATAAGCGACGGATATCAGAAAATTTTGTGACAACTGATGTGAAGTCCGGTACCAGGGGAATCGAGCGGAGGCAATTGGAGGTCCTCCAGGAGATCCAAAACTACTGCGGAAACCGATTTTCACCCCGCGTAAACGTTTTCTTCTCTTATAGCACACGTTGCAATAAGCGACGGATATCAGAAAATTTTATGACAGCTGGTGTGAAGGCCGGTACCAGGGGAATCGAGCGGAAGCAATTGGATATCCTTCGGGAGGTCCAAAAACCGATTTTCAACCCGCGGAAACAAAAAAATCGAATATGTGCCCAGCACGTGCTGTACTTCAGCCATATTGACATTCATAATTATAGTTGAAGATTTTTGATAGCTGAAAAAAATTGACTCTGCCACTTGAGAAATTATCCACAAAATCCCCGTGAAACTGGCGTCCGATGGCAAAAATTTGAGCTCAAAATTCATTCGGGATCACATTGAAATTTCAGTTCGAACTTTTTCTACCAGTACTAAATCTTAAACAAATCTGGAAAAACAATTTTTTCTCTGCCACTTGAAAAATTTCCACTTGAAACGAAACTCTAAAACAAATAGTTTCGTTCCGGAACGAAACTAAAGAGATTTTAATCGGTACTCTAGTTTAGGTTCGTTTCGGTTTGCATCCCTAGTACTCAGCGATACTGACCAGAACTCATCGCAAAATGACAGCTTATTTTTCAGCTTGTAAAATAAGCTGAACTCCTCGGAACTCTTCGCCCAATTCTAGATTCCGCAGAACTTCTTGCGAAATAATCAGAACTCCGCAGAACTCGTCGCAAAATAATACAGAACTCCTCAGAATTCCGCACGAAATGAGCATTTATTCAGAACTCAACTATTCAGCTCAACTATAAATTGCAATATCACTCAACTATAAATTGCAAAATTGTTGATTTCTTAGAACTCGCAGACCAGATCAAAATCCATGTGCATCAATGCAGATGTTGCTCAGTATGGCCTCCTCCAACACGAATGCAGCAACGAACGCGTTGCATAAAACTCCGCGCGAGGTTTCGCAACATTTCAGGGGTTATCGTTGCCGAAACTTGCGCCACGCGTCATCGCAATTCATCTGCGTTGTTGACGGCGGTAGCGTAGACTCTTTCTTTTATGTATCCCCACAAAAAGAAGTCGAGGGGGATCGAGCAGGCCATCCTACAGGTTCTCCGCGGCCGATCTAGCGGTTCGGAAAATGCTATCGACATATTGCCGGACAGGTAGAGCGTAATGAATTGGCGCCCCGTCCATCTGCAGCCACATATTTTCGCGTACGTCCAGCGGAACGTCCTCGAGAAGTCCAGGCAGATCCATCATGAACTCTACAAACATGTCTGCGTCCATGTTGTTGTCGATCTCGACAGGTCCCGCCAACAATACCCGTCCAATAACAGCGGTTCTATGACAAACAAAGTAACGGTTATTAGTTAAGGGAACACTCCACTATTAAAATGAGTAGACAGGCAAGGATGAAATTTTAGGTCATAATAGAGTTCGATAAGGAGTTTTCATTCATGCATAGTAGGGGTCTTCAGGACTATTATTTTGAGGTTAAGGTCACAAAAATGGAGAAAATATTGATTTTTTTTCAAAAAAGCTCGACATTATGTTGTAGAGCATCATTTTTTACTATAGAAATGCAAGTTTTCATCACTTTAT
>JABFPB010007594.1:0-10869 GCA_022817645.1 Ceratoteleas bidentatus | reverse complement strand
TGGCAACCTGATCATGGCCTTATCAGGTTTTGGTTAGAATGCCACATCATTGGATGAGGCTAACATGATCAGGGCCTTATCAGGTTATGCTAAGGCAATCACAATTTTTACCAGGGCGGTTGTTCGGGCATTTTTTTAATTTATCGCGTTCGAAGAATCGGTCGGCGGCGGTTCGAAAATGAATTAATCAGGAGGGAAATGCAAATCCGGGCGAAGAAGCGGCGCGTAATGAGGCGCTCGTAAAACCGGGACGCCGGCAAAAACTTAGTCCGCGGGCACCTGGACGCAGTCAGATTCGAACCCCGGCATAAATAATTCAGCCGCAATTAGTATGCGATCGCTTAATTATATCATCGTGCCGCTTTTTGCGCCGCACTCATTTGGACGCGCATGAGACGGCGCGGCGCGATGTATAATCAAGTCGCGCGATAAATCGCGCGTTTGCCTTTGCCGCGATGTTGCGTCGAGGCGGCGATGAATTCCAGTGTCGCCCGCCTTTCAAACACAATTAAACGCAATTTCGCGGAACGACAATGGGACGTGCGGATCCATGCGCCGAATTTGACACGCGAGTGGTTCGCGCAAGACGCCGAGTCGTTCCGGAATTAAACAACGCGACATTCAAAATCGCGCGTTACGTCACGCTAATGACGCACAGAGACAGGAACATGACTTTGTCGTATGTTGGTGTGGAGTAGCATTAGTAACCATTTTGCTGTGATTAGATTTGGGAAAAATAAAAACATTTATCGAGATTTTAATACAAATTAATGGGAGGGTTTTCAGAATTGTAAAAATCTAGTTTAAGAGAAATCCTTTGTTGAATTTCCAACAAAAAAATTTCTGTTTTACTGATTAGACACTTTAATAGATTAAGAAAAATGTAATTTTAAATTGAAACTATATTTATTTCAATTTTAAAGTACAACTTCAAAATTACATCGTGTTTTATAGCGTTTATAAGTTAGAATACCACATATTTAAATCTGACTTTTAAAATTACAGTCGAACTTGAATATTAAATCATACTGGAATTTTAAATTTAAACTTTGAATGTATAGCATACATGCTTGAAATCCTGATTTAGAATTCAAATAACTACATTTTCAAACGCAATTCAAAGAACTACATTTTCGTAAAAAATTTCACCAATCATGTGGCCTATCTGGTAAACCTTCTCGAAACAATTGTTTTTTCGTTATAATTGCATAAAATATTTATTAATTACGTAAATAGCGAACAATAATAAATCGCGCAACGCAGCGTTTCCTTGTTGCAACAACATTTCGGTCCGGCGTGCGTTATTAAACATAAAGCTATTAACTTTTGTTTAGAAGCGAATTCGATTACGTTATTTCGCGATAAAATTTGATTCTCTCGGCGTAATTATGTTTTCCGGCAACAGCTAACTTTCGGCCCGAATGAAATTTGCAATTTTAACCGGGCGCGCGGTGTTGTCGAACTAATATCGCTCGCTGTTTTTGAACGTAACACAATTATTGTTGTTCGGCGCTTCGGATCGGACGCTTCGGCACTGCATTTTTATTCTCGCGCCTTTTAATTGGCTCGCATAATTCATCGCGACTTGCCACGTAAGTTCGCGTTTGCAAGAAATCGCAAATAGGCGCAGTTGCTGATGAATTATGCAACCGTCGGAGACCGATTACTATCGATAGGTGGAATTTTGCGCGAGTGACTCTGGGAAATGTCAAAACGTTATTTATTGTTCGCAATTGTTAACGGGATTCCGCATATTCGGCAGCGCCACCTTTTCTCCCTCGGGATCGATAAAAACTTATTTTTTCAGCATTTCGCCAAGTTGGGCGAAACGCTGAAACAATTTACAACGCGCGTAATTTTTGTTCCCAATCCCAATCAGCGGACAATTAACGTGCTCAGCAAATTAAAAGAGTGCTTCAGTTTTCCTTACGGTCCCGCACGATGTGACGGGTTTCGAGCGGATTCGTGGTTAATCTTGACATCAGTTCAATTAATTAGACCCAATTTGTCCAACGTAATGCATAATTATGTTATCCCGAATAATTCGAACGTTTAGCATAGCATCTTTGATTTTCAATCGTCAAATATTAAATATTTGAAAATTTAAAATTTTAATGTGATGATAATCATAAAAGATAGGTTTCTTATATGTCAATTAAACCGGACTGACGATAATGAAACAAAAAGTTGTACTTTAATAATTTTATTTCGATGCTGATTTCCGTTCCGGAAGTTTATTGCTTCGCTGGTTGCGATTAAATAAACTTGGCATAATCCGTTTTATGAATTGGCATTATTTGATCTCGAGTACGGTAATTGCGCAGGCACGATTGGGAATTTCGATTCGTCTGTGAAATCTAAATGACCGACAAAGGCGAGGTGCGACCTTGCATTACCTCTCCAATTAGCATCACGCTCTATTAAGCTTTGATATTATTGTTTATGCATGTGCGTGTGGTGCGGAGCGGTCCAACTGTACCGTGCATGATGACATTTGTCACATCTGATTTCGAACTGAAACCGAAACAACATTAGGCAGCGACATCATAATCGCGAACACGACAATAATAAGTATTTTCTATTAAAACATTTGTTTAGCCATTTTAGAGATAAACAATCTTTTTGTAATGGTAAACGCTAAACAGACTTTTACAAGTTACTTCGTTCTTTTATTTATTTATTTTTTAAATTTATTGTATTATTATAATTATTATATTATGTATATAATTGAATGTTATAATTATATATATAGAATAATTACTCATTATCTCAAATAAAAATTCTACACCATAAAATCGAGGAAATACTTCTTATGGATTTTCTTAAAATATCTTTAAAAAGGTGACAATCCAGATACAAAGGTATTCTTTTCAGACGTCAATTTATGTAGTGATTATTACGGAATAACAATTTGAATATTCATACAAAAATAGTCGCACGTGCATCGCGTATCGAAATTGCGCGAAATTCCTCGTTCGATCGCGACTTTTCCGCAGCGCTGTAATATTCGATGTCGCCGTTAATTATAAGCGTCGCGCGGCGCAAACCGCGATTAACATGGAAAAATGCGAGCGCCTAGTTCGTTTAACGGTTCTGAAACGGAAAAAGCGCGGATCGCGTTTGTCGATCGCTCCCTTTGAAATGTCGCTTTGAAATTCGTTAGCAGCGAGTACCTTTTTCAGCGCCATCGAACGCGCCGCTGCATCGAAATCGTCTTCGCCGCGCGCAAACGAACCACGCCCGATCGATGCTCCCGTCTAATTAAAATAATTAAAACGCGTGAAATCCCGAGATAACAAATTGCGGATCGCCGTTTTTCGCAGCAATTAACGCCGCCACTCCTCGGCAATTTTTTGCCGCGACACGCCACTGTTCCGCGGGAAATCGATGAATCTCGCGAGATCGATTCTATTCGACGCGGAAAAAGTTGGGCGAAGTTCGTCGCATTATAAATAACGAAACGCGACGGTGACGGCGAAATTGCGTTATATCGATCTAACGCCACGAACGATCGCGACGTTTTCGCCGGGAATCACGCAATCCCGTTGCAAAACCGGGACCGCGTCTCGGGGAGTTGAGTTTCTTCCTTTGCGCGAAGAAACGAAATATCCTCTTTTTCCGCCGAACTGTACGCAAAACTGGCGCGTTCGCGCGTTATTTGTGATGCTAATGCCCCGGCGCCGAAATTAATTGTAAAGTGTTTTGTGTTTGCTGTTTTCAAAGAGTATTTCCGACAGACAAAATTATACGTCGGCGCGCACCGTCTCGAAATTGCGGGCAAATTAAAACTGTTTTGAGCAACGCGAACAGCCACACAATACTAATGAACGCTCAACCGAGTTTACGGAAATTCGGGGCCGAAGTTTGCGCAGTTCACTTTTTAGTGGACGATTTTGGATGTAACGACTTTTATTACTATTACGCATTATGGTTTGTTCAAATCCGCGATAACCACACGGAGAAAAAAGTTGTCTTACTTATTACTATACTGTATAGCACTCCAAGGACGAAGCTTCCTCTTTTAGTATTTGGTACATGTATTTCTCATAATTTTCTCGTATTGTTTTCAGTTCAAATTACTATATTTTTATAGTAAACGAAAAATATATTTCTTAAAAAAATATTTTCCACGCAGAGTTTCGAACTCGCGATCTTGCGAGTTCGATATAGTACTTTATACTCAATTTTGGAAGCTCCGTCCTCGAAATACTCTAAAATATAAATATAGCCCTTTTTGATGACAATTTTCCCTCCGTGCACGAGAACTATTAGTATTACTGAAGTTAAAAAACACTTCGACAAAAGTAGCAGAAATTCTACTTTCGTTTTCGCGTGAATTCCTGCCGATTCGCCGCAATAAATTAGCATGCAAATTTGAGCGGGCATTAAAATTTATCCCGACACGACAATTACTGTAACGCTCCATTATTTATCCGCGCGGCCATCGATCCGGGGAAAAATGCGCCCGAATTCGGCCCGGGTTCATTAAGATTGCATAACTTTCCGCGACTTTTGTTCGTCGCCAGCAAGTTTTGCCTCCGAAATCGTAATTAAGACGCACGATTGTACGCGACCGTGCGAATAAATTTAAACTGTATATAATAACTCAGAGTGCCCCGAATAAGCGAAACTTTCGTCTTGCCGTGACTAACCGATGCTAATCTGTTTTATTCTAGATTGCTGGCGAAGTTTGCAGCAGCCCCGAGATGTTCCGCTGGAGATCGCATCGCGCGCCGGGAGCATGGACAGGTAAAAGTCGCGGCCAACTTTTCTCGACAAACAAAATCGGCCCGCGATGCTTTGCTTGTCTCACGCGGTACCTAATATGCCAGAGCTATAAGACATCGTTTCCCACGCTCACTTTTCAATCGGGCGTTGCCTTTATGCAGATTGACAGCAGCTCGAATGTTTGCCCGAGAGCTGCGCGAATTTCGCCGGAAAACTGTTTTCGAAGAATAGGAAACGTTGCGGAAAAAAGAGTCTGATTGAAGTTCAACAGTGGGACACGATGCGAAAGCTCTTGTTTGACGGGAGAATTGCAATTACAAGTTTTTGATCGGAGGGGGATTTGAATTTTAGAGAGATTTTCTGACGAGAGTAATTCTGAAAGCACGTAATAAATAGTCAGGTGTAACGGTAGAAATTATGCACGAAAAGTTTTTCATCTGAATTTTGCAGAATTACTTGTTTGGTAGAAAAAACTCACCAACTAGAATTTCGTGAAATTTTTCTCATGTTTAAAATAGGTCGAATGATATGAATTAATTAAATTCGGATAATGAAAACACCCTTTTAACCCAGATTTAAAGATAAATCACCCCATAATTATTAGCATATCTTTTTCTACAAAATCTATCGCTATTGAACAAAACTTTTCGTATTCAAATCGGAAAGTTTAAAAACAATGAAACATCGTTTTAATTGAATCAGTTTCGATCATTCATTAGTTCAGTTAAACAATTAGAAAATTTCTTACAATTTCGTAATTTGCAACGCTCATTCTCTGAGTTAATAGTCGTAAAGAAAACATTTTTTTATAACTGTACCAGACATGGTATGGACAAAATTGTTTTATAACAAATGCCCAACCTCAACACGGTTCTTGCTTTCAAAAAACGGCCTCGTGTTTTTCTAAACAATTCACCAAATATTCTTCAAATTGTTAAACTTTCCAAAATAACAGTCATCAAATTTAACCACGGCAGAAACCATTTTGAAATTCAATTTACATTTACATACACAATGTCACCCGCAGCGACTCATTCATCATCCGAGTCGTCTGAATTCATTTCCCCTGCATATTCTTACGTTTCCATCCGCGTAATTTCAGTCCATGCAGCGCAGCTTGTAATTTTTCCTTTCTCTTTCCGCGACGTCGATTTGCAATTTTGAATAAACTTCGTCCCAATTCCAGCGCAATTTCCCCACTATCCCGTCAAGTTCCGCTTCTAAGCCAATTTTTGCCCTCCGAAACATCGGCGTCACACTCCTTCAGCCAACTTCATCATCGTAACTGTCACTTTCACCGCGGCTCAACATCGCCTCGAAAACGTAATCACCCCTTAAAGCCCTCTTTCCTCGCGCAGCTTCACACTCGTTGGAGCGTAATTTTGCAAAGTGTATCAGTGCCCTGCCGCGGATTAGTTCTAATTTGAGGTATCGGCTCGAACTCGGGCAAGAAACTTCCTCGGCCTGTTCTTCTTTCGCCTCGTTTTCCCGCACTCGATCCGATTAACTTTGTAAAAGTAAAACGCAAGACTAGCCGTCGTTTCATTATTTATTGACGCAATTTCGCGAGAATGCGGGCTGCGCGGCCAAGGAGAGTACAGCCTCAATTTTGACACGAAAGTTCCTTGGTAGAAAATGTAATGTGGCCTTATCAGGAATTGATGTGGCAAACATGATCAAAGGATTCCTAATCAAAACCATACGAGGCCCTTAAGAGGTATTCCAATGAGGCATTGAGTCAAATGTAACAGTTAAAATCGATGTGGCCCTGATGTGGCATGCCCCTTCAGTGGCATGCCAAATCAGGACCTCATCAGGAAAAACCAGATCAGGTTTTAACCAGGCAATTTTGATGTAGTAATGATATGGCAACCTGATCAAGGCCTTATCAGGTTTTGGTTAGAATGCCACTTCATTGGATGAGGCTAACATTATCAGGGCCTTATCAGGTTATGATAAGGCAAACCACATCAGCCTAAATTTTGATTGACACGAAAGTTGCATCGCTTTTTCGCGTCTAATCTCGCAAGATGCGCGGACGAAACCGACGCCATTATGCAAACCGGCTGGCGTGCGTCACGAGAGCGACGAAAAAATGGTATGTCATTTTTCGCTTCCTTGGCTGCGACGCTTGTTATTGTGTCGTAGTGAAAATACTCGGCATTCCGGCGCGCGCACCTGTAATTGATCATTGACACACATAGTGCGCGCAGTTACTTAATTAAGCGCCGTACAATTCGACCGTTCGCCATCAATCATATTAATAATGGCCTAATGTTATTACTCCGGGCAACAATTGCCGTCAGCGAACTTACAATTGCATTGTCAAACGACGGTTGTAATGTTAATTTGGTTGCGCGCTCGCTCGGCTGGAATGATATTTTTGAATGTTGAAACGACGGGGGAAAGGAAAAAGGGAAGAGGTGCACATTTGTTTCGGTTTGTCAGATATGTTCGGACGAAATGTCAAATGAAAATTCATTAGTGAGATGCGAATAACATTTCGCGTTGACAGGTTGATGGAAGAAGGGTTCGATGGTAAAGGAAAGTGGAACGTTTTGCAACTAACGGTCGAGTCTTTTTTCGCAACCATATTTGGAAAATTTATATTTTCTTTAGACTATGTAAATTGCTGCAGTTACGGTGCGGTAATAATTTTGTTATATTAGAAGACACTAAATTATCCTGATTATAATCTATTGGGGATTTAATTGCTGTACTATTGCAGGTTCTGAACGTTATACAGTTATGTATGTCGTTAAATCGATGTATATTATCATAGTCGACCATCTATTATCCGAAAACCATATTTTATTAGAGATTTGTTGTAAATTTGCAATTAAACAAGGTTAGATATATGGGTCGTATATATTTTATTTTTAAAGGCTTCAACTAAACAATTGTCAGAGTTAAACTTGTTGGATAACTTGTTTAGTTGAACAAACTCTAACCTGAGGTACATTCAACTTTGTTCTATTAATTTGTATATTGCTAGTTGAATTTATTATATTGAAGTATAATAATATATTACTAAACAATTTAATAATTTAATCTATTTAAAAAGTGTATAGTTGTTTTGAAAAAATCAATTCTAATTTGAATTGTCCGCGACATTATTACTGTGCATTAAAAAAAAACAACTAAAACCTTTGAGTAATAAAAAAGTCATATTAATAAAAAACTATTCATAACTGTTATATCATAAAGCAGGTTAAATAATTTCGATTGAAGCATGCAGAAAAATTAAATACACGTTCCTGAAATATGCGCATAACTTTTGCATATTTTATTATTCAAAGCACAAACAATTTTGCTTAACGAAGTAAAACTTTTATTCATATCTCGGAGTCTCTGAACTGAAAAAACAATATTTACTATGAATAAATAACGAAAGATATTTTTTCTCACATCAAATCCCCTTTTCAAACAAAACCACCATTCCTTAAATCCAATTTAGCGCCATACAATGCGACTTTTACATTCAAACTTGCGTCTCCACATTTTTGTTTTCCGACCGACTTAATTATTCCATAATCCTTCTTCCAACCCCAGACTCCCTTTCCTTCACCTCGACTTATAATGAGAAGTTCGAATCTGCACAATTCCTTCGATTGCGATCTCCCCACACAATCCCCCATAAATTTGTACCGGAAATTTTTCGCCCGCGAAATACTGCCGCACCCGCCGTCAATAGGTCACGCGGCTTTTAATTTGCATCTCAAGAGATACACGATGGCAAGAGCGTTCCGTTAGAATAGCGGCGCTGTGCCACAAAGAAATATTTGCGCGATCGCTCTTTGCCGAGCAATTCGAACAATAACCATTATGCCGCACAATGCGATGCCGGCTACATTTTTACGACATTTCGCAAAACACGCCGTCTTACAATCCCACCGTAATTGGAACTCGGGACGATTTGTCCGCCAATAAACAAGTCGGGACACTTTTTCCCTCCGTTCCGCAACCGCGCCTTAGTTTCGCGTCTCAATTGCAAGGCGTCGGGGAACAATTGTTGGCCGTTCGTCGTCGACATTGACGCGACGAAATCGAAGCTCGATTAACCCGTCGATTTATCATTAATCCATCTTTAAATTTCGCGCCGAACAACCGTGGCGTATAAATCTTGCGAAAGTTTGTTTTCCGATTCAATGCGAGGCGATAAAAGTGTACTTTGCGCGAGGAAAAAGGAGAGAAAGAGAGTGAGCGGAGGGAAAACAAAACGACAAGAAAGAAGTATCGGGATCGGTATTGATAAACAATTGCGCGGATGTTTTGTTCTGTCGCAAAGACTCGGGCGTAAATCATTATATCAGGCATTGTTCTCATTGTGCGTCGACTTGGACAAAGTTTCTTTTATCCAGTTCGCGAAGTGAATTAAATATGTTTGAATGCCCGTCAAGTTTGCCTCGGTAATTGCGACACGTCATGCCGTGACGCTTGATGGCGCGCACGTACGTCGCCCCGAACACTCTCTTTAGCCTCGGTTGAATGCTTTCAAAGGCGCGCGATTAAAATTTGCCGATTGGCGCGGAGAGACGCGCGAAACCCGTGAGGATATATCCAGACAAAGTCATGGTAGATTTTGCACGCAGGCGGGTTTTTTTGGATAGCATGGTGGGGTCGAAAAAAGCGATTCGAGGCTCGGTTTGCTGATGCGACTGCGGATGGTAATTAGCCGGGCGATAGTCATCGCGACTAGGAAGTCGGCTGGTTTAATTGTATGGTAATCGCCGAGGCGGATTTTGTTTTAAATCTTCGGAGACGGGACGCTGGCTTGAGAAAATTAACGATCCTGTGTCGATGACGATTTGCGTTAGGTGATTCGTACACGGAGAAATAAAGTATACTAAATTTTCGAATAAAGTATAGAAAAAGAATACTATAAATAAGTAATCAGAAAAATTCAAACACAGTATATGCAAAATTGGTATAAATATATGAATAACTCTAGAAGAATATTATAATTATTCATACATTTATCCCAATTTTTCATATACCGTATTTGAATTTTTCTGATGACTTACATATAGTCTTATTTTTCTACACTTTATTCTAAAATTTAATATACTTTTTTTCTCCGTGTATGTTAAGAATATGCATAAGTGTTGTGGAATTTAAAACGTTTTGTATTTTTTTGTCTTTTGTTTGTTTGTGCTTTATAGAAGTTGCGATGGTAGTGCGACATAGTGCGACAATATATCAACGCGTTTCATCTGGTAAGGGTATGCGCAAACAGGTGCGCGTGGGGTGATAACTGTCATTTCTTCGATTTAGGCCGTGTGGTAACAACGATGGCTGAAACGCTCGTCAAGTATGGAATTTTTATCGACGATCTCAGTAAAATTCGCGTTTTAGAACCTGAAGTAGCAAACCAAACAACAAAATTGAAAGATGAGTGTCACAGTTTCGCAACGAGTAAGTAAATTTGAATCTCATTTTATTCATTGTACGAAAGAACGTACTGAAGAAGTGAATTTTGTGCAAAATTAAATTGTTACATTATTTACAGTGATGACTACTTTTCAAAAGAATTCAGAACAAATAATAGATATAATTGACAAGTTAGGAAAAGAGGTAGAGAAGGAGAAAATGAAAACAATCGGAGCGAGGAATTTATTGCGCACCACTGCTAAGCAACGGGAAGCACAGAAACAACAAATACAGGTAGTCTGCCATGAAGAGTATTTTTACGTTAGTTTGTGCCTTCGGACTACACAGAATTTGCACCCACAACTGAAGAGACATACGAAATAATTCCGCTTAAGGAAGCGGTCCCACAAACCGACATCCTTAAGCCTGGATGTCGGTTTGTGGGACCGCTAACAAAAATGATTTTTGCTACAACTTTAAGAATAATACCTTACCGATTGTAGTTGTTATGTAACCATTTATAAATAAATAATTATAAAAATGTTTGTTACGCAATGCTTTTTAATGTTCAAAACATATTTGATTACAATTTCAAGAAATTTCTTGATAAATTATTGTTAAATATACTTAATATGGTATAGCGGTCTCACAGACCGACATTCTAGGGATACGTGATTTTTTTAGGTTCCAGGGTTAAGGGTTAATAAAGTACTTATGTATTTCATAGTAACATATGTTTTATTTAATAACGTTGTTTCTTTTCATGACACT
>JABFPB010007593.1:0-10872 GCA_022817645.1 Ceratoteleas bidentatus | reverse complement strand
TTTATGCAAACTTTGTGCAAATTTTATTCTTGAACGAATTTGCATAAATTTTGCATAAATCGTGGTTATCAGGGTTTATATAGTCAATAAATCCCAGTTAATCTTTCAAATTCCTTTTTCCAGTAATGTGACCGATTACCTTTAGACCCGGCGTATGGGCGAAATACGCTTCCGGGCTTTGCGAATGATACAGAGCCCCGTGTCCCACTGCTCCGCAAGGCGCGCGAACTGTCAGTTTGCCGCAATCGAACATGCCGCCACTCCGGTATCGGACTTTTGCAGCTTCATTGACTAGCTGTAGAACATAATTGCTTCGAGCGTAACTTTTTTCGTGCGTTTTTCCGCCGATTCCGCACTTTCACTTGACCTGCAAGAAGATCAAGTGAAAGTCAATTCGGCGCAACTATTTTTTCGGCCGAGCAATATTTGCAAATGTCAAATGTCAACGCGGTCAGATTGTAATTGACGGACAAAAGGCGTTTGCGTACTTGGTCGAATGCCGGGAATATGTAATCCGCAAACTGGATTTCCGCGATGGCGTTGACGCCAATGTTTGCGAGACCGATGCCAAATCCGGCGATGCCTTGTTCGCAGAGTGGAGTATTGAAAACGCGATCTTTTCCAAACTGTTTTTGCAGGCCCATGGTACAGCGAAACACACCGCCGAAAGCGACATCCTCGCCGAAAATAACTATTTTCAAAGGAAGAAAATCAGTTTAGATAAGATCGAAAAAATGAAAGTGATTGAAAAGGAATTCTATGATTAATTAAATCATTTTAAAAATTGGATGAAATTTTGTTTCCCTATTTCAGTAATTTTAGAATTTCAGTACATTTTATACTTTAAATCATTTAATTCGAATCATCAGTTAATTAATAAAACATACACAACTATGAATATACATTTTTTTATTTATATTTTTATAACTGAATTTATACATCGATCAGTTTTGTTCCTGAAAAACCATAATTTTGAGTCTAACATTCTGTCCAGTTTCCCATGATATAACTCGTTATACGAAATTAAATGAGCAATTATTTGAGCGAGGATAAGAAATTGCACGTTTAAAGTTTAGTTAAAGTTAATTATTATAGTGAATCGATTGCTTTGTTAGGTAATGTAAGTTATTTTTATAATAAAAAATAATAAGAGTGTGTAATTGTCTGGGTTACAGAAGCATTTGATTGAAAGAATATATAAATAACTTTTGACATACTTTTTGTGTATTATTATGTAAAATGTCAATAGCTGAAATTGCGAAACATTGGAACTTCATTTTTCTCAATTAAAAGTCAACCATTAATATGTGAGTGCTTTTATTACAGCTATTTTTATCTGTGGCACTGGTACGTCCTCGTTTTTGCGGTACGAGGAATTGCATAGAGTGTAACCAAGTGATACTCTGACAATTATAAATAATTTTATTATATATAAAGGATATTAAATAAACACTGTTCTCTCATCAAATAAAATTAGCTACTAGATATCTAGTAAAATATGTACTTTAACTAACACAGATTTTTATGGTATGAAATTATTTGAATGTATTAAAAAATTAATCAAAGAAAAATTCAGTGTTAGATGAATAAATCGTTCAACTTCTGTCAGAATAGTTCATTTATTCGCTTATGACGAATTTATTAATTTATCAATTAATAATCGAAGCTTTTTGGTGTAGATTAACCTGTTGTCAGGTTGGAAAGTATATCAAGTATTTATATATCATTAATGTATCTGATGGGTAGTGATTTCCTAATAATAGACGGAATTATATGTCCGCAACCTGTAGCTGTTGTATTTCAATCTGATGTATTTCATCTGAAATGTCAATAATTGTAGAATCATATTTAACTGTTCATTTTAAAAAATTTTAAACTCATATATATTTATACTACTACCTTCAAGTTTACACGAATCATCTCAACAATTAAGAAAGTTAAAACAATGTTATCTACTAAAAAAACGTATAGAGAAGCAGATAGACATCAATAAGACGTAATGCCATAATTGATTTATTATAAAATTGTACATTCAAATAAATTATGATTATTAATTTATCTCATTCTATAACTAATTGTTGAAATATAAATGTTTAACAAATACCCATAAATTAAACAATTTAAAGTAAGTTTATAAAATTATATTTTAAATTTGACAATTACCAAATTATAAATTATTGTCAAACCTAACTTTTCTCAAGTTGTTTTTTTCAATTACATTTATGCAGCACATGCCAAAGGTTGCTGTAACGTATATAGCTACATTTGATGAATGGCTAATAACAACAAATTGACTGTATGCTTTATTACTTAGAATTGCCGTTTTAACCCAATTTTTAACTATTTAAGAAGTTTATCCAATTCTAATAAAATACTACTATTAGCTTTCATAACTTATGCAATTTGAAATGCTAAAACAATCGACCTCACAACCCGCGTTATTATTTCACCAAGCTTTTCAATAATTCACCGAAATTTCGTAAAATAATCGGGTTCACCTAAATTTCAACGAAACGTCTATATTTACAAATCACTTACACCACTTTACCTGTATTCACATCTTTCTCCATGCACAAGCGTAACCCATCATTGATTGCTTGGAACATGTTCATTTCCTTAACTTCACCTATAAAAACCACATTATTCGAATTACAACACACTCCGTTTATCTGTCAATTTTCATTTGCTATCGCAAAAAAAATTGGACATCAACTTTCCTCGTCCACTATCGCGACGTCACAATTACGTCGAACATCTCGTTTCTCTCTCCCCCTTTCCCTTTATCTAATTCTCTCTCCTCCTCCCCCTTTACTTCCATTCAACTCCTCTGCACTCCACTCCAACAAACACTCAAATTTCACGAAATAATCTTCTATAACTCAATCCGCATACAATAAAATAACGAAATACAATCTTATTCCCCAATCGAAACCATCGAACCAAGAATTTGGTCCTAACAAGCTGAACGCAATTCGGCCCATATTCTGTTCGCAGATTATTACCATTTTTCTCGGTCACATTGTCGGCGAAATACGTGAAGTGAGCCCGTCTCACGGACTGTTTGCCGGCGACGCGCGTGAACCGCGACAGCAGCCTTGTCGCCAACACTTCGAGGGCCATACTTGTCCCGAACTGACGCCAGAGCTCGCGAAAACACTCGGCCGCATAGCTGAACGCCGCTTCTGTTGATAACGGGTCAACAGTCTGACGATGATACAGGCGATACCGATTTACACACAATTCGCCCACTCAGAGCCGTGAAACGCGCGACCTTGTTGTCACGTGACTCTTTGCTCGTGACGTAATCATTAGCCAGCTCGGTTACAACTTTCTGTGGTTCGTTAGTATTAGTCGAACGGCTTTTCGAAGAGTCGTCGATCGGAGAAATGGTGGGCTGAAAAAGTAAACATTGGGGAGGATTTTAGTGGTGGAAAAAGATTGGTTGAGGAAGAGGAGTTGGGGATTAATGGAAAAAGTAATTATTGCAACTTTTGTGGTTATTGAATTGTTGAAAAGAATTGTTAGTAACATTTTTTATTTATTTTTCAGAAAGTGAAATTTAGGAACCGTTAGATGGTTAACTCAACTTCCAAATTAGTGATGTGATTTTGCAGAAAAAAGTCTTAGGGATAACATGTTTGTTTAAAATAGTTCGGTCGTCGCAGAAGCTAGTCAAATCAGCAATTAATATACTTAGAAACGCTTATCAAAAAATGTAGGTTTTAGACAAAAATCAACGAATTTTCAGTTTCAAGATTGTTGAACAATAGCGAAAGCAATCCGAACATTTTAGAAATGCTTTGAAATTGTTTTCAGCTTCAAAAAGTCGTTACACTTTGAACATTCTCCAGTATGTTTTATTTTATGTCACAGCAACGAAAGAACCAAAGAAAAACGAGGAATCTGGAAAAACAAAGTCCCACCTTATTAGAAATACAAGCGAGCGAGCGAGCGAACGAACTAATCTGGGAACATTGAAAACGCGCGTCGTGATTACGCTGTTTAATGCGGAATCAGGTTTATGCATGGCATGCAAATGCGCGCAAAAGACTTATGCTAAGGGGCCGCATGAATTTTGCAGCGCGCTCACTTTGATGTCGGCGCCCACTTTGTCCAACCGAAACAAAACAGAAAAGGAAGTCCGAGGTCATGTGGAGGGGAAGGGGGAAAGGGGTCCGAGCGAATAAAAAATAAGGTTTTTCTCGTAATTGATTATAATTTTTATTAAAATTTCCTTCATAACTCGTCGAGATAAAAATAGTACAAGATACGAAAATGCAACCAGGACAAGAACGCAATGAACCAACACGAATAACCAGAACGAAATCAGAGTCCCGTATTCGAATCGTTACGTCTGTTTAGTTAAAATCATTGTCTTCCGTTTGTCTTGTCTGTTCTCGTTTTACTCGCCTCTCCGTTTCTTTCTTGAAGTAATAAAACGTTAATTACATGTCAATGATGAATGAAGTACAACACACGTCGCGGTGCAAAAGTGTAAAGAATTCAGTGCTACACTCAATATCTTTTCTTACGACTGAAATCGTGTTTAATAATCTTCCACTACAGTAAGCTCTTCGTAAAACGTAGTAACATCGTAGTTTACATTAGTTTACAATGGTTTACGCCTCGATTCTTCAATGTGCCAATTGCGGTGGTTCCCTGGTGTTGGAATCTCCAGCGTCAACAGAACCATCCGGTTGTGAAATATTGTCAATTCGCGTCGTGGTTTGCCATGCTCATGCGCAATTGTTTGCTTCTTCGACGGTTTTTTTCACTATTTTTCGCGATTTTTGCCTTGAAAATGTCTTCGCGCTACGATTCCAGCACCTCTACCTCCCCTCCCCCGCCCACCCCCGGATATCATCCTCTCGCATTTCCTATGCTCGTTCTCGTCTCCAAATCATAAGAACCGTAATTGCTATTGTTCCTTAATACCAGTTTCATTAATCACATCATCTATTAGATGCAGACAATATATAAATAAGAAATAATGGATATCGGAGTAAGCTATTTTTTTCTTCTTTACTTGTAGGTATTTCCCTCGTCAACTTTCATTCGATATGAAACCGTTCAGCGAACGCGCACAATCACCGAGTCGGGCTCTAATGACGATCAGTTCTCAACTTCATTCATCCCTAAGTACAATCGCTAACTCCTCATCTAACGTGCGCTTCTTCCCTTTCTCTCGCACTTTCTCTCTTTTTTCAGTTTCAACGACATCTGTGGACAGTCGTTGAAGTGCCGGCGGAGGGAAAGGAGGAGGGTCGACAAGTGGCAAGTGGACAGGATTTGAATTGATCGATTTGAATAGAAGCCTTGGAACGGACAGAAATGAGTTTGACTTTTGGAAAGAACGTATTGGATTCTTTGATGGTTGTTTGGAAAGTCAGGTTTGTTTTGCTGCAGGTCACTGCAAATATGCGCAATATTGGGTGCTGTATTGTTTTCGAAAAAGTTTCTTTGCGACTGAGATTGTAAAGATTCAAAGAAGCAGAGATTGGATTTCTTTTGACCGAATGTAGGAAACTGATTCAGTAGAGTACTTCTGTAAAACAGTTGGGAGAAATTTTCGGTAGCAAATTTTAAGAACTTAAGAAAGAAGTAAGAAAAGTGTCACAACCCGTAGAAGACATAAATAATCGACATCAAACCAGACTTTTAGCTAACAATGAACAAACGGTTAACGGTAGTGCTAAAATATCAAAAGACGATAATGAACATACAACAAAAGTATGCGCAATAAAACTGATTCCCATGAGATGAACAGTACAGGAAAAAATGAGGATTGTAGAGGCAGTTACTACATTAATTTCTATAAATGCATATGACAATTTCAACTTAGGCTTCTCTATCTTTTACAGATTATTTCTACACCAAATCCAGAGAAGAATGGAGTTCTTCCCCTCCTACCTCCAAAAGGCATCTTCAACGATGTCCTTACTGATTCCCAATGAACTCTTAACCAGGGAACTAGAACAAAGTGTCTTCTTCAAAGTTCTCTAGATCGTCAGATACTTTGACGTCTGCATCGAAAAATGTTAGCTAAAACAACGGCCATTCTATCCCTAAGAGTGGCTTCCAGAAGACACTTTATCTAGCCCTGAAACATTCCTCATCTTTACACAATCTCCTCACTGAGAAAACTGTATTGTAAAGAAACCAACGTAACCCCAACAACGAGGTATCGTAAAAGCGTTACAATATCACATTGCAACCTTCCTACCGCATTACATGACTGGACACATTTGTATAAACCAATCACTGTCGTCAAAATTGTACGATATCGTTTCTCCAATGTCGAAACCCAATCTCCCATCGCCTAGCAGAGAAAGCCTCAAAATTGTCAAGTTGGAGCCTCGCAAAAACAGCCCACCTCCTCCTAAGACCCCCTACAAAATTGTGAGACTTTCTCCATTGCACCTAGTACCTGAACCACCTCTTAGCTACTTACACACTCTACACCCACCCCCTATCTTACACTCCGCGCGACCGTACGGCGATCCTCACACCTCTCAGCTCCTTTCTCTCTCTTTATAATAAATATAATCAATGACGCACACTCGTATTTTACATTCCCGTTTCTCTTGCTCATCCCTCTCACCAGTAACTAATCGATATCTTATTGTCGTATGAACTGTTATCGCGGGTGGCGCGGGTCGCCCGACCGGCAGCGCCACCCCTTCCCCTCCCCTCCGCCCGTTTTACTTTTTGCTCTCTGCTGGCGCGAGGGGGCGCTGCCCGCGGATCTGGCCCGCCGACCGCAAAGGATAATTGCGTTTATCACGTTCGAAAGGGTTGCGATGTAAAAACAGGTGTCCATGAGCGTCCATGATAAATCGACGGTTATCAAGATCAATCTATACGCGAGATCAATCCATCACAGTTTGTGTTATGTCGGGGGCGCCGCGGTCCCGGCCCGCCCCCGATGATTTATCATGCGTTCAATGCGCTCGAGAGATTTCGACTCCACGCGCCAGGCGGGCGCGGCCCCGAGCGCCACCTGGTGGCGCGCCACGGCGAAACGTGGCGGGCCGGCCCGCTAGCGCGCTCTCGTGGTGGTTTTTATAAGGTACGTGTGCGAAGGGTGGTGGTCGCTCATGCTAAGCTGAGTTGTCCGCGCAGACGATCCCGGATCGGTCCGGGCGACGACGCAATGGGAATTCGAGGGGTCCGTATTTGTGGAGAGATGTGGATGTGTGTGGGTGTATGTGTGCAGTTGAGGTGAAGTTTGGTGGATTGAGAGGTTATGTGTTTTGCAGCACCCATTGAACCAAGCCTGGAGATCCAGATATATCAATGAGCTGGGGGAGTCAGGTCAAATGACCTTAGGATCATTTGACCTGAGGATCAAATGATCTTGATCCTCAAACAAGTCAGGATCAAGATCATTGATGCTGACTTGTTTAAATCTGGATCAATAATTAGGTAAGTAAGTGGATTAAATTACACTTTGATTGATCCTGAGGTCTGAGGTCCAGATTTGGCCCAGATTTGACCTAGACCTTCTACTTAGGGATAGGTACAGAAACGCACATTATCCAGATTCGATCCACTCTGAGCCGATGTTGTGGAGATAAACACAACCCGTGTTTTAAGTTCCTAAAAATTCCTACGAATTTGTTAGGAAATATTGAACTTCCAATTTCTTAGGAACTCTTCGGAACTTAAAACACGGGAAACTTACACTTAAAAGTCATTATAAGATACAATTCTGTATAATGTATTCGTGGATCAGTTAGTAAAGTAAGATACTTTTGATCTTTAGAATATGAGTTCAAAACGTCATTGTGGATAATTTTGTAAACATTTTTTTCAGCCTTAACTCTGGGGCCAAAATTGATCAATTCTGGATCTTCTATAAATGTCCACGAAATGGATCCAGACTGGAACCTGTTTTGGATACAAAACGAGTTTAAACTAGGACTAGCTTTTGAGGCAGCTCTTGAGATTATACCAAATCTGGGTTTATTTGGTCCAATGGATGAGGAGCAGGATGTCATAGGGTTATCTGCAATAAGATGATACTGCAGAGTTTTACGATCCTAGGAAACGAAAGCCGATTCAAACCGATATAAAAATTAAGTAAAACTTTATTGGTTTCAGTAGCGTTCCTTAGTCGGTCCAAACCGATACATTTTGGTGTCAAACTATAATTATTGTTTTATTCAATGAAATTAAGTTTAAGATACATACATCTTACTTTTGCAACAGTAATGTTATTTTAAATTGATTACATGTCAAAATAAGTGTCTTCGACTAGCCCTGAGTATGCATAGACGTACAAGAATACCGGCTCGCCTATGTAACCCTTTTTAAAGGGGTAGACCACCTTGAACAAATAAAAAAATCAAAATTTTTTTATTGGCTTAAAATGTTCCTTGCGATTCAAATATCTTCGGCAATTTACGTCGTGTTTTTTGATGTCGTCTTTTTGTCCCTGCTCAGAAATTTGCTGTTGAAACATGTAGCCGTTTTTCGATATTTTGGAAAATGGATGTTCGGTGCACGATTTTGTGCTGAATTTTTATAGAAAAAACTACTTTTTTCAGAAGGTCACCATTTGTTTAAAAATCAATATTGTTTAAAACCTCTACGTGTTTCAACAAGAGATATTATTAAGTATAAGGTCTCAATTTTGTTTTTGTTCCAGGATGACTTACAGGACCAAAAAAGGAATCGCCGATTTCCACGCGCTGGAAAAGGACGTTTACGCGACCTGCTGCAGCGGTTACAGGGACTGTGCGTTCCGCACCAAAAAATTGATAACATTGAATAATTGTTCAATAAAACCAAGTAAAAAGATTTTCAAACAAACTCACTACAGATACATGTATCAATTTACCCAACTATAATTTAATACAACTTCGACTAAAATATAAACATATTAGACAATTGTTAATTGTTCAGAGTTTATCTTCATTATTAATTCATTATTTTCCTTAATACAAAATGTGTATGTAATTATAATAGAATTGATGTAAGTTATGTTATTTGGTTAAGATGCACACCAATGCACCTGGAACTAATCTGTAAATATATATAAAACTTGTAATTTGATAAATAAAACACTTAAACATCTGAAATTTTGACAAAATTATGTTTTGGAATATCGTAAAAATGTATCGGTTTAAAATAATACGAATAACGTTTAAATCATCAAATACAGTAATGTCGGTTATAACCGATACATTTGTAGTAAGAAGTATCGGAGTTTTTGAAGCAATAAATGACAACATTTTTATCGGTTACAATCGGTTTTCGTTTGGTGGGATATTATATTGGAGTCTGGTTTGGATTAGCTACTCAGTATTGTTAGAGAGGTACCTGTATAAAGTGGTGCCTACACTGAGAAAAATTCCGACTGATTATCCCGTGGCGTTCCACGCTTTATTCACGTGGAAAACATCCACGTGATTAACAGTTGGCGCTCACGGGATCACTCCATGGCGCTCACGGGATAGTTCTATGGCGCCACCGGATTATCCCGTGGGCCGGATAGAATCGTGTCATGCGCAGTATCGGATAATCCGGTGAGTTGCCACAGATTTTTCACGTGATAAAAACTCACGGGAAAATCAGTCGGAATTTTTCTGAGTGTAACCTACATATGTTTTAAACACATTAAACGTTTTAATTCTAAACGTTTCGATTTTTCAGAATTTCCTATTGGAGTCAACAAAAACGAACCCAATGTCACGATCAACGATCTCAAATTGCAAATTTTGAAAGTTTTGACAATTTGGAAGTTTTGAAAATTTTGAAGATTTTGAAAGTTTTGAAATTTTAGTAAATTTTGAACAATGTGGAACATTTTGAAAGTTTCGAAAAGTTTGAAAAATTAGAAAATTTGAAAATTACAAAAATTGAAAATGTTATACATTTGAAAAGTTTTGCAAATTTAGAAGATTTTGAAAGTTTTGAAAATTATGAAAATTTTGAAAATTTTGAAAAATTTGAAATTTTTTAACCGAATTATTGATTTGTATTCATTTGTCACTCCGATTCGTCGACGACTCGCCGATGACTAGTTAATTTCTCGTTATTATGGTTTCCCGAAAATCTGACTCGTCGACGACTCGTTTTTTTTTAACTGGGTGAACATGCTTTAAACCAAATTGGAGGTCATGTTATAACAACATGTATAAGGAACAATTTGGCTTCACAAACGTGATATGTTTTCATGATTTTATTAGGGAGATACTAAATTAGGGAGATACTAATTTATGAAAGGCATTTATAACATTCTCGTTTATTTTACACCTATAACTGCAACGAAAACTTTCACTTCGCATTCTACTCCAAACGGTGTTGATTGTACACCAAATCCGAGTTTGTTTTTCACCAAATGGTGTTCTCAGTGATTCCTCACTCAACGCTGTCGATTTTACACCAAAACGGAGTTCATTTAACACCAAATGACGCTACAAATGATTTCACTTTACATTTTACTCCAAATGGTGTTGAAATTACACCAAATCCGATTTTTTGTTTACACCAAATAGTATTCTGAATTATTCCACACCAAACGCTGTCGTTCGACACCAAAATGGAGTTCATTTCACACCACGTGGTGTAAAACTGAATCCATTCTACACCAATGAGTGTATAGTTGCGAGCGGATTATTTACAGTGTAGGATAAAAAAAACGCTTTTCAAATGACTTATTAAATAATTCATTTAATAAGTCATATCTATATCAAATATCAAAAAATCTATAAAGTGTTTTATAGACGCCATACAAATAATCAGGACGCCATACCTCTATCAATTTTGACTAAAATTTTATCATTTTCAGCAGCCCCGTCTGACTCCCATATTTTCAAGGTTCACGAAATGTCCGTTGAGTTGTAGATGGCACTAATATCAATGAGG
>JABFPB010007592.1:0-10874 GCA_022817645.1 Ceratoteleas bidentatus | reverse complement strand
CACGAGTATGCCTGGCATAGGCATTCTACGGTTCGTGGATCATTCTATGACGATTAATAATAAAATATGCCTGTGCCGGGCATACAAATGGGAGTGCTAGGTATATATTTTTTTGCGTCTAACAACGTCAGAACCCGACGTTTGTTGCCAACGTTAATCCAACGTCGGCAAACGTAGTTTATAAGACTTTATGACTGGACGTAGCAAAACGACGCCGATACAACGTTGACGAACGATTTTTGTACGACGGTATTAATTAACGTCGGCAAACGATGTAACTACGACGTTGACAACCGACTTTTGTATGACGAATATTTTATGCCGGTTGTATCCGGTGTCAAAGGACTATGTCTTTTGTTGGGTAATTGCTCTTGGTAAAATGATACACACTAAATACTTCTAACAATTTATTTGAGTCGAACTTGTGTCTAGTCGTGGCGTTGTACAGTGCTGAAGTGAAATTACGGTCGCAATTGAAACAGAGTCAATTAAATAAAAATAATACAAGTAGTAGGAGCGAGAAATACAAAACTAGTTGAGGTTGTGAATAATTCGAATCGCGGCGTACTTTCATCGAAATATCCAAAACCGCTAATTCGCAGCGCGAACAATGTCAGTATCTTGTCATCAATAAACGTTGATACGACGTTGTCTATAAACGTTGAAACGACGCTGTTAATAAACGTCGTATAGACATTTGATTCCGACGTCTACACGATGTAGTTTCGACGTCGTTGGTTAACATCGAATATCACTCAACGACGTCGGCATGACGTAAATTCGACTGTACATTTCTGCCTGGGGACACTACTCGGTGCGCGTAACATAGTATTAATCTTCTTCACCTTATTTTAATTCCCCTTGCCCATAAAGCCGTACACCCAGGCAGAAATTGCCAACGTATAGGCGACTTTACAATCGACTTTACAAGCGAAATAGTGGCAACTGACGTCAACAGCCCACGCAGATTCGACGTCGGACCAATGTCGGCTATCAACTTGTTTCCAGTCGGCAAAATAGTGGCAACTGACGTCCACGCAGATTCGACGTCGGTCCGAACTTGGCAGACGACGTTGGCAGCCGACGTCGGACCAACGTTAGTCCTAAGTCAGATGGTTCTATACCTTAAGTAATATTGTTATTGGGCTGTAGAATATAAGTACAGTAGCTCGGGTGCAGATGACTCGGAAGACCACACCGGGGACGAGGGTTCAAATCCGGATTTCGGCTTGAGAATTTTAATTCAAAATAAATGTGTAATAATTGTAAATAATTAACTAGAGAGCATGCGATAATAATTATACAAAAATATTAATAATAATAATTAAATTATTGTATTGTTGTTAAATGAGGTAGGCACATAGTTGGCACACGACGTTAGCACGAAGTTGGCAAACTACGTTGGGTCGATGTCGGCAGACGACGTTGGTTTGGTGATCCATACCAACTTAAAAGCCACGATGGTCGATTCGTCGTTTGCCAACGTCGTACCAACTTCGCCGACGTCGTGCCGACGTCCATCCAACAGTAAATTTCCAGTGTTGTGTCCGTTACTTAAAAAAAAGTAACGCGTTACCGTTATCGTTTCTTTTCAAAATTTGTAACGCGTTACCGATACCGTTACAGCAATATTAATTGTAACGCCTACCGTTAACGTTACACTGAAAACTAACGACTCGTTACTTTTTCGTTACTTTTTTCAATTATATTAAATACTAGTGGGTATTAGAGAATGAAAAGTCACGTTTATAAACTATTATAGTCTTTTATTATAAAACAACGAATATAGTTCATATAATTAAATATATATATTGCTTCATTTCTTTTATTAAAATATAACAACACTTCACGGAAACAAGATTTCCTGTGAGATCCACTAGATAATAATCTGCATACATCACAGGACTAAGGAACTGTTATTCCTACAGTTCTGTCATGTTGACATTACAAACCTTTCCTGGTGTCATCACATTTCATTCCAGCATGTAGCGTTAACATTCCGCAGCCTGTAGGATTCACAGGCCGAAATGTGCGACTGAGGTGCGCGTAGAACTCGGACCACATCGTGTCTTACGGTTGCTCATCTAACCTCTTGCGACACTTGAAATCATTCTATTATTGTATCAATATCAAACGTTGATCGGCTTTCAATATTTGATAGTATATTCCTAACCTTATTATTAAATGTCTAATAAGTAAATATTGGTAGGCTTGTAAACGTCACATTTCTTGTCCTGTGAGATCCACAGGCCGACTCCTGTCAACATCACAAACTTTTAGGAATGGTGAATTAACATGATTCGGCCTGTGTATTTCATAGGAACATTTTTTCCGTGTTTAATCCTGTTTACATTAGCCACGAAACTACCCACTATTTACCTATTGACTCACACCACCCACCGCTTTCGGTGAAATTACCGACACTTAATTTTAAGGCCCCAACCTTTACATCTATATTTTATGATTTTAAACGTGCGAAATACGAGCTTATCACGGCGGCATTGAATTGTGTAAACTGGAACTCACTTTTGAACGACAATGTACACGATGTCAATTGCGCCGTTCTCTCTTTTTAGAGGATTCTGTTTTTTATTATTGATCTATTTGTTCCGAGAAGGCGCCGTATAATCGACTCTTTTCCGCCTTGGTATGACGCTAAAGTCAAACGCTTGGTCCTTGAGAAGAAGAGAGCGTATGTCATTTATAAGAGGACACGTTCCCCCTCTGACTACAACCTACGCTATGAATTGAAGTCCTACTCTCTTGCTCTATACTCTAACCACATCGCAACAATTAAATCCTCGTTTACTTCCAAACCCCAATCGTTTTTCCGTCATATTAATAATCTGAAACACACCAATTCATTACCTAAATCCATGTTTTATCAAGATAAAATAAGGTCCACTGAAATTGCGGCCCTAATTGCAGAGTTTTTTGGGTCGGTTTTTTCGCTGGATATGCCTTGCAATGATGCATTTGATCTGGAGTGGATTGCCGACCTATCGGAATTTTCCATCGACTTGGGAGTGACTTTCGAGGAACTTGCTCGTCGACACAGGCCCTGGTCTTGATGGTATACCTAGTTTGCTCTTGAGAAATTGTCGATTTGACCTGGCGAAACCACTGATTATTATATTTAACATGTGCCTTGCCACTGGAATTTTTCGATCGGCATGGAAATCCTGCCTACTCAAACCTATTTTCAAATCGGGAGACAGCCATGATATTACGATCTATCGTCCCATTGCGATCCAAAATGCTATGCCAAAGTTGTTCGAGAAAATCTTAACATCTCACTTATTTAATATCATCGATAGTACTCTAGTTGAGGCTCAACATGGTTTCCGTCCGGGGAAATCGACGACCTCCAACTTGTTACTCCTCAACGAATACATTTTCTCGAACCTGAATAAAGGCACGCAATGGACGCAATTTATACCGACTTCGCTAAGGCGTTCGATCGCATATCTCACCCTGTTTTACTTCGCAAACTACAATATCTTGGTTTCGGCGGGAGCCTCCTTGATTGTTTGGCATCTTATTTATCGGACCGTCAATATACCGTTCGTGGTAAGGATGGTAGCTTCTCTACCTTCTCAGCTGCTTCCCATTTGGGCCCCCTTCTATTCAAACTATTTATTAATGATTTACCTGGGGCTCTGGAGTTTGGCAATGTCTTACTAAATGCTGATGATGCCAAGGTCTTTCACTCGGTCTCGTGCCCTGAAGATGCTGAGGCTCTTCAATTAGACCTGGACAGAATCCATCATTGGTGCACGCTCAATAGACTTACACTCAGCGTTCTCAAATGCAAAGTTGTCCATTTCTAGAAAACGGTCACCTATGCAAGTCCAGTATCACCTTGATGGTGTCCTGCTATCCACTGTAGAGCATTTTAAAGACCTTGGCGTCAATTTCTCCAATGATGGCTCCTTTCATCGGCATATCATGGATATTACCTCTAGAGCTTACAGGACCCTGGGGTTTATTACTAGAAATAGCCTTGATTTTCACCACGCTGCATCCTACAAACAGCTATACATTGCCCTAGTACGACCCATACTTAAGTATGCTTCGGTCATCTGGTCCCCTCGCGCGGCCTACCAGATGAGAGTTTAGTGGCTGTGCAACACAGATTCCTTAGGTCTTTCTTATTTAGATTGGGCACGCCTGTGTTGCGATTTGATCACGATTTCGACCAGGTGCTGATGATAGATGTCATTAGAACCTTAACCGACCGACGTGTCCTGTCTGATGTTACGTACCTTTATAGCATCATTCAGGGCACGGTCAACTCTAGCCCTCTTCGGTGCCCGGTTGAATTCAATGTTCCGGTCAAGTCTACTCGGAACCCTCCTCTTTTCAGGACCAAGCGTTACAAGACTGATTTAGTTCTTAACAAGACTATGCAACGCCTATTGCGCCTGGGAAACCGCGTCGCTTCTGCCCTAAACTCGTTTGACCTTGGCAAACTTGCTATAAGCGCGCCGTAAGATCTTTATGTTTACACTAATGTTTCCTATTCGTCTTTGTACTCATTATTTAGTGTTATTGCGGCTGTTTTTCGGTCTAATTAATTTCTTACTCCATTGTGTATATATATTAGTGAACTATAATCAAGGGATTATACTCGTTTATGTCTGTAAATAAATAAATAAATAAACACTCGACGGACTTTAATTAGACCAAAAATTTGGACTGATTCCTTTTTGTAATTTTAATTATTTATGACATATGACGATGCTAGCTGGACGCCAAGTGGCACCCCCACCCCCAAAAAGTTATTCAAACGAATCTCATGTCTCCATGATTTTGATTTTAACAACAGTCAACGGACTTTATTTAGATCAAAATTTTGGATTGATAATTTTTGTAATATTCATAAGTTATGATATGTGACGATGCTAGCTGGACGTCAAAGTGACACCCCCACCCTCAAAAAGTTATTCAAATGAATCTCATGTCTCGAATGATTTTGATTTTAACAATAGTCGATGGACCTTAATTAAACCAACACTTTGGATTGATTACTTTTTTAATTTTCTTAAGTTATGACAAGTGGCAATGCTAGCTGGACGTCAAAGTGACACCCCCACTCCCAAAAAAGTTATTCAAGTTAATCTTATGTCTCAGATGATTTTGATTTTAACAACACTCGATGGACCAATATTTTGGAATGATAATTTTTTTAATTTTCATCAATTATGACATATGACTATGTCAGCTGGACGTTAAAGTGACACCCCCACCCCCAAAAAGTTATTCAAATAAATCGCACGTCTCGAATGATTTTGACACCACTCTATGGATTTTAATTAGACCACAATTTTGGATTGATTTCTTTCTTAATTTTTTATAAGTTATGACAAGTGGCGATGTTAGCTGGACCTCAAAATGGCAGCCCCACCCCCAAATAGTTATTCAAATTAATCTCAAGTCTCGAATGATTTTGATTTTAACTCGATGGACTTTAATTAGAACACAATTTTACATAGATTTCTTTTTTAATTCTTATGAGTTATGACATTTAACGATGCTAGCTGGTCGTCAAAATGGCAACCCCACCCCAAAAAGTTATTAAATTGAATGTCATGACTCGAATGATTTTGATTTTAACAACACTCGACGGACTTTAATTAAACCAAAATTTTGGATTCATAATTTTTTTAATTTTCATTAATTATGACATGTGTCGATGCTAGCTGGACGTCAAAGTGACACCACCACCCCCAAATAGTCATTCAAATGATTCTCATGTCTTGAATGATTTTTATTTTAACAATAGTTGATGGATCTTAATCAACATTTTGGATTGATTACTTTTTTAATTTTCATAAATTATGATATGTGGCGATACTAGCTGGACGTCAAAATGCACCCCTCCCCTTTTTAATAGTAATTCAAATGAATCTCATGTTCGAAATAGTTCTTGATTACATTATGAATGTAATTAGAATATATGTAATTAGAAAGTATTCAAACCTGTGCTAGTAGTATTTTCAGAGCGTTGAATGTTCGAAACAATTCAAAATTGACGTTTAGAGTTTTGATTTTAGCTCGATAGACTTTAATTAGAATAAAATTTTGGATTGTTTTTTTTAATTTTCATAATCTAAAGTACGTGGGGATGCTAGGTGGACGTAAAGGAAGCGCCCCCACACAAAATTTCAATTCCTAGCTGTATTTTTGCGTTCCAACATTGTGTCCCAAAATTAGTCTATAATTATTCCAAAATTATGAGACTCATTGTTTTGGGTTTGGTAATAGTGGGAGTGCCAACTTGAAATGCATAGAATTTTGATATGAACGGCACAATATCTTGCAAATTCGTAAAAATCGTACCGAAATCCGAAATCCGCGGCTCGATCGTGTACTAATCATCGACCCTGTTATTTACGCCTCTTTATGCACATCCAGCTCGTAAAGCGTGTCCCATTACACTTACCCGTCTTAATTTCGTCCTCGATACTCCTTTTTCCCCGGCCGCACCCCGTTCTGCCCTGCCCGTTCTCCGCTTTCGTTTCTCGCCATTCGCCATCTCCATTCGCCTTATCTTGGCGTAGTTTCATTTTCAACATCTTATTTTTATCTTTACTTTCCAGTCTCATATTTCGCCAATCGTTTTATCACCGTCGCCTATTACTTTTATTCCCTCGTATCTCTCCCCCTCTCTCTCTCTCTCTCTCGTTCTTTCACTTATCTCCTTCCATGCAATTCGTAATAATTTTTGGTTAAACAATTCGCCTATTCGTGTGTGTCGCACTCATTTTCCCGAAGAAATAGAAGGGGATAGCAGACTCTTGGAAGTAAAAAACGACAAGAGCGTGCCGAAATTAATGCAGCCGTTTTTTGCACTTAAGGAACCTGCGCGTAGATAAAGCAAGAACAATATTTTGATATTCGCCCCGAAAAGAATGAATGAAGTTCGCCCCATATCTAGGCAGTAAAGGCAGTAAAGGTGACTTAAAGGCGGATTCATTGGTTTTTCAAGCGCGCGGCGCAAGGACTTACGCCGCGGCGCAACGTTTTGCGCCGAGGTGCAGCGGCTTGCGCCGCGGCGGTTTCGAGTCGTGTGACTTTCCTGTGTTTTCAAAGGAAAGACAACTTATCCAATAATTATTTCTTTTTTATTGAAAATCCTGTAATCAGTAACTAAAATTCCAAAAACTAATGCATGCAATAAAACTCACTGCTTCTCAACCCGAATGGAATATCTCCGAAGATTCTCCGGAGATTCTTCGGAGACTTAAATCCTTTTTTATATAAACAAACTGCTAATACAAAATTTAATTTCCAGCAACTAATCTAACGTACAAAACTCACTGCTTTTCATATGATTACGGTTTTTTTCATAAACAGGCATCTAATCAAAAACAAGCCTCTAATTCAAAAACATTAACCAACCAATAAAACTCTTCGGAGAATCTTCGGAGATGCTCCATTCAGATTGAGAAGCAGTGAGTTTTATTGCTTGTATTAGTTTTTGGAATTTTAGTTACTGATTATAGGATTTTCAATAAAAAAAGAAATAATTATTGGATAAGTTGACTTTCCTTTGAAAACACAGGAAAGTCACACGACTCGAAACCGCCGTGGCGCAAAATGTTGCGCCGCGGCGTAAGTCCTTGCGCCGCGCACTTGAAAAACCAATGAATCCGCCTTTAACGTGGATTTCGACACTTTTTTTCAAAGTGGCGCATGGCGCACGGCGCGTGGCGTGAGCGCCGAATTTCACCGGAAGCTACCTTGCGACGATTTTATGACGTCCACGGGTGTTCTATGGTTATTACTAGACTGAGGATTTGTATGCAAATGCATATGTTTTATTTTACAATTAAATCGAAAAATTTTACTTGATAAGTGAGTTTTATCACAATTTAGAGCATATAGTAATTGTGAATATTTTTATATTCTTTAAAATGTGATAAAACACACTTATCAAATACAATTTTTCGATTTAATTGTAAAATAAAACATATGCATTATAGCAATATAGCATAGAGCAATTGTGAATATTTTTATATTCTCTAAAATGTGTTAAAACACACTTATCAAATACAATTTTTCGATTTAATTGTAAAATAAAACATATGCATTTGCATACAAATCCGCACTCAAGTTATTACCGTTCGGAGGGATCGGATCTGTCTGTCTCTCTTTCTCTGTCTTACTTTTGTTTGTCTCTCTTAAATTTGTAATGTATTAAATGTTGTACACATGAAGAAAAAAGTTTAGCAGTATTTGCTAATGTCAGTCCAGCACGGCCTCTGTTCAATGAGCCTAGCAGATACTGCTATGTTCTATAACAGCCACCGCGAGATGTTCTGCTGTCATTGCATTAACCAATCAGTTACTGCATTGGTTTCGTCTTAAAAAAATCAATGCCGAAACAGTATGGAAAATGCAACAGAAAATGCAGAGCCAGGCTATGAATTTTCATATAGAATCACTGAAAAAAATAACCTCTCGGGAACAAGAATACCAGTATGGTTAAGCCAGTATGTTTGATGTAAACACGCAGTTTCGTTCGGACAACCATAAGTATGTTTAGGACAAACATTCGTATAGTTATGCTAAACATATGGTATACTAGCTAAAAATACCCGGCTTCGCCGGGGAAAAAACAATACCAGTAATATGAACATCCATAATATAATCCTTACTGATATATGTAAATGGGAATATATGTAATAATGGGAAAAACTCTAGTAATGTGATATTTGGAAAGGTAAAGAAACTAATTTTTCTTTGTAAAAAAATGATTATTTAATATTTAGTAACGAACGGACCAGAGGGAGACTCAGCACGGGGAGGAAAAATATCATTAAACCAACAACAATCTTGGTCTACACTCTTAAAAATGTCTTTTTGGTCGAAATAGGATCCTTTTCAATGAAAGCAAAATTCCTCTTAACTATTTCGCAAAAAGATTTTCATTTAAAATGCATCTTTTCGAATGAATACAAACATCTTTTTCAGAGAAAAGGAATGTAACTTTTAATCGTACGGTTTCAGTCAAAACGGGTAATCTTTTTTGGATAAAGAATGATAATCAAGACAGGCGTTAGAATGTCGACGCCAAGATTGTTTAATTAAATATTACAAATGTATATTATAATCTTAAAGTAGTTAATGAACAGTTTCATTTATTTTATTTGTAATAATATGTATTGCGAATAAACAAATGACAAATATAATATATGTTTTCATTCAAAACATATCTTAACCTAAAAATAAGTGACGTTTCATGTCAAATAAAACGTACTGAAAATGACAGTGGTTGTATGTAAATAATTACTATGCAATATAATATTCATAACCTTGAAATTGTCACTTGAAATAATGAGATTATCGTCAATTCTAAGTTAGATAAAAGGACATTCTTTTTCAGTGAAAAAAGAATACTTTTGATAGTACAAGAAAATATTTTTTCCTTCAAAAAACATGTGTTTTTCATTGAAACATATTGTTGATTTGAAATAAAAGGGACAATTTTGTACTAAATAACATATGCTTAAAACAAAAAGTTCTTGTTTTAAAAGACAATACTTTTTCAATCAAATCGAATATTTCTAAGAGTGTAGAACTAAGAACGGTAACATCTGTTGAGACAACAGCGAATTTCTTTTGAACCAACAGAATGTGTTAAAAACCTAGGTCGATGTAGCGTGCGCAATGTTGAAACAAAAGCAGATCGCCCTTGGTTAAAAAACAGACAATGTTGTTTTAAAAATCCGACTTCTACTACACTTTTGCTGTTGATTTTATGACATTTTTTCTCTCCGTGTGTGTTTATGAGAAAATCTCTTAGAGCTCATCAGCATATTTTTTGGCAAAGAATTTTGGCGTATTTTGCAAAATACAATTTTCTCCAAATCGATAACTAGTTTACATTTTACAGATTCAATAAAGCATTGATTGTAAATCTTTCTTGTTAGAAGGACATAAAAAAGTGAACAAATCTCGTTCTGGTCGTTAAATGAGCGTTCAAACTTTTATTTAGCTGCATTTGAAGAAATCTGTAATGACGATAATTACGCTTTCGGCGTGGACTTAAATATTATAATCAACTCAACCGTCATGATTATTTAACCTAAATTATTGTCTCACTTTTCCATATAATATAAGATACGGAACTGACTCGTCACGCACACATATTTCTCGATAAAAACTGTATTATTTTATGTCTTATCGGCGACAACTAACGTCTGTCTTGATATATTGTAAAATAAGATTGAAATAATGCGATCGATCAATTACATTTTTATAAATGTTTCCATCTATCTCGATACAAATGAATACCACACTGTAATAATTGTACTCATGTTTTTTTTCCACTACGAAAACTAGAAACTACCGTTTGTCTACTATTCAATATGAATTGCTTTTCCGATGAGAAAAATGTACAAATTTATTTATTCAGAATATGTATTATTACAAATTAAACAAAATGAAAATGCTCATTAATTGTTTTATGATTATATTATATTATAATATACATTTGTAGTGTTACATTATCATTATTTTGCAGTGAAAAGCATTAATAATTTTAACTAAAAAGATATTCCTTTCCACTGAAAAGGATTATACATTCGCTAGAAAATATTCATTCGAAAGTTACTTTTTTGGATCAAAGCAAAATCTTTTTGCGAAATAGTTAATGTGATGTCGAAAGCGAAATTACAGACATTATAGATTTCAAAAATACAGCTAAACAACAGGCCGCATAACTATTTCAAGAGCGATATTTGTAAATTTTTCTGGGAAAAGCAATTCATATTGAATAGTAGACAGACGGTTGTTTCTAGTTTTCGTAGTGAAAAAAAAACATGAGTACAATTATTGCAGTGTGGTATTCATTTGTATCGAGATAG
>JABFPB010007591.1:0-10873 GCA_022817645.1 Ceratoteleas bidentatus | reverse complement strand
GCAGATACTATTTGTTGATAATAAATATGTATCTGCACGGAGAGAAATAACTGGACGAAAATTCCGTCATTTGAAAAGTAAAATTTTGACATTTCAAACTGTTATACTTGTTGTTTAAATTTGTGTGGCAAAAGTAGCAGAAAAATGCTAAACATTCATACTATTTTAATTAAAACAAGTTTAAAATTGAATAGAATTTAATTAATAATTACGAAATAATTCAAATTCAAGGAATTTGAATGTATATTAAGTTAAGGGGACTCCCAAGTCAAAAATGATGAATTTTGACCAAAACTGAAAAAAAATTTTATTGCATTTTTTGATACTCTAAACTCTTTATTTAAATTTTTATTTAAAGGACTTTTTGCTAGGGTCTGAATGTTTTACCGACTATGTCGCTAGAAGCTAAATTTAATCATCTTCATGTACAATAGGAAACTTGAAAATATACAAATTAAACTTTATGTTGAAATATCTCAGCATGTTATTTTTTCATAAATTATATCTTTAAAATGTTCCGCAACTTTCACTCAACTTTCATTTTGAAGAGAATTTTATAGAGAACAAATGTTATTGACTGAATTATATAAAAAAAATTTTGTTGTAAAGTTATAAACAAATAACTGAAAAAATGACACAAAAATGTCACTTTTTTGACATTTGTGACGAATTTTCGTTATAACTTTTTTATTTCAATAATTATAATAGTGTAATCACTAACTCACTTTAGTAATAACATTTGCTTTTTAATGCAGAACGAATTTTTCAAATCCGATAAAAATTTGTACGAGGAACATTTTAAAAATGGTCTCATTTTAAACAATTATTGTTAAATTAATGAAAAAGTTATTGTTATTTTTAAAAACTAATTACTGAATATATATCAAGCATATGAAGTGCTTCAAATAAAAAAAGAATTATCAAAATCTGTTAAAAATTGTGGAAAATAGCCATTGTGCTTGGGAGTCCTCTTAACTTAAGTTAACTTGGTTTATTATTTTGTCATTTCATTTTGTTAGTATTGCTAATTATTTATGTAATTTGAATTGTTTATTTTTTCATCAAAACTGCAGTGTATATAAACTCATAAATACAAATGCCATTTTAAAAGCGTCATCATTATTTAGGTTTCTCAGTGCAATGACTTTTCACAATGTTACTCTTTGTAGATTGTTTGATAAACGTTTAAAGGTTACATGTATGAAAATGTTTGAGTGACATCATATCAACCAGAATAAGTGCGTACTGATTTTAATAATATTCTGATAAATAAATAAAGATACTTATAAGATATTTAAAAAATAAAAAATAAAAATAATCAGAAATAGGTGTGGAAAAAGTGGATGAAACCTTTCAGGCACGTAAAAACCTAACAATATTTGTTTTAATTTCGCGGAGAAAAATAGTTTTGTAAGATTAATGGAATTTGATTTATTGGTGAGTAATTCTACAGTAATACGAAATTTGTTATTCGCATAACAGTAGAACACTTCGTAGTACACACAATGTTACTGCTATAAATCCATATCACAGTTCTCTTTTACTCCAGCAAACGTACTTTGTAGATTGAAAAAAAACTGATCGTTTAATAATACACGGCTTTTTGAATCAGCATAAGTGTTTTGTTACGATTATTTGTAGTTTGTGTTACGTTTCAGACATCGTTTTTACACAAGTTGGGTTGTATTAACACAAAATCGTGTCTGCACAGTTTTTCTCTCCTTGTAGTTCTAGTTTCCAATGTAAATTTTCATTCCAATTTTTAGTATAAATTTGAAGTTCAAATAATAATTCAGTTCTAATTTACATTCCAATCTCAATTCCCGTGGCTATTCCAATCACAATTCAAATTCTAATTCCAATTTTAATTTCAGTTATAATTCCAGTTCCCATGCCAATTTCAATTCCAAGATTAAATTTAAAATATACATTTTCTTGGATATATATACACTGTGCTAGTGAAAACACATTTCAATTGCTTGATCTGTCATAAAACTATTTTTTATATAAATTAATATTTAAGTTTTTTTACTTAAATATTAAATACTTTTACATGTTTTTAAAAATCAAAAAATTTCTCCATATTTGACTGGTTGTACAGACTGTCAGTCTCACATAAACCTAACTAGAACGACTAATCTTGTGACGATTAAACAGATAAAATTCTCTTTAACGATGCCGAAAAATGTCAGTGGCAAAAGGGGTGTAATACTCTTGTTGAATGAAAAGATAAATGAATCACTGAACATAATATGATGCAAAGTATACGAGTTGTATTGATGTCAGTGACAGAAAGACATTTAAAAGTTACTTTGATTGTAATCAGTTGTAACGTGATAAAGTCGTGTTTTGCGCGTGAGAAATACTCATTCCAATTTAAAAAAACGAGTTGGCGATTGATTTGATTTTAAGATCTGACAACTAAGAACAAAGAAGCTTGCTCTTGTGGCACCAAAAAGCTGATCAAAGAAGTACATCATTTAACATTGACATGTACCCCGATAGAACAAGATGTATATTATACATTAGTTGGACATTCATACATAAAATATATATACATATATAATATACGTATATTATACATTTATTAGATTCATATCAAATGGATGTTTTATCTGGGTAATAATATCATAAGAAGGTTGGCTTATGAGATAATTTTTAATATTTGGGAAAGACACTAGGATATTGTAGGTACGAGTTTTAAAAGTAATGATTTTCAAACTGTACGCCTTAAATTAAATTAAATTAGATTCTTAAATGTTCGAAAATATTCCAGACATGTTAAAGAGTTCAATTCATATAATTTTGTGGAAAAAATAGGGAATTAAAAGAAAATATGTATCATATACCGTTTTCATTTCAGCAGCAGTACTTTTTTACACTTTGGCACATAACAATGTTATAAATTAGTACAATACATTACCAAGTGTTAAACATTTATTTTGTTTTCCAAAAATGTTTATCGATAAGAATATTTTCTTTCTTTCTTTCTATTACAGAATTAATTATTCTATTTTATTTATTTCAAATTTATTAAAATTTTATAAAAAATTTTTATTACAGAAATAATTCTCTAATTGACCGTTTCTTAACGTACAATAATGTTTTCAAAACCAATACGTAAAAGCTATTCTTCTGGTATGTAGTAACAAAATATTCCAATAGATGGCGGAGCTTGTAAAATGTTAGTATACACCGATTTATCTTACGAAAAATTAGTTAAATCAAATAATACAATTTACTATCATTTACATTTCAAATAAATATAAATTGAACGTTTAGTTCTAATGGACCAATGTCGGTTATGGAATCATGTGTTTAATGTTAAATTCCCAACGGTAAAGCAAATTTTTATTTAGATTCCTCAAAAGAGAATAATTTGTAACAGTAGATTATCTTCATGGTAACAATTGTAAACAATCAGAAAAGTCTATCTCTCATAACTTTATATTTTCAAATCCTTTTCCCACATAAAGGTCTAAAAGAAACATTGAAAACAATTAATAACAATCTTGGATCTTTGAAGAACCTTCAAATAAGAAACCAGACATAAATAAATTGTACTTAATATTCATAATCATATTAAGCAGTTTCAACTAATAAAAACAAACAATTCTCAACATTTTTAAACACCATCTCTGAATTTTGGGAAAAGAACTTTCCCTTAAAATTTTTGAAACTTGTCAAATCAACAACTAAATCAAATTTAACAACAATTTTGTCCAATATACCTAAACCTATTTTAATACATTCACAATTAAATAAGTGAATCCTATTTAAAAAACATTTCAAAATCAACGTACATATTTCCTCAAACCCACACCACGTGTCGCCACAAAAATCTACTGACCTACTCATTCGTCACTGGTATTCTTTTTTCCCCTAAACTGTTCCCCAATCTACTTTTTTCGACTACTGCAATCCGAAAAAAATTGGAAAACCCAAATAGGAATTCGCGAAATTCGTGCCCCGTCCGCGCGGGACTTTACGATCGACTTTGCCCTACTCGGTCCGCGTATAAAACGGCCGGCGGCGGTCAATGGTGATGGTCGTTGATTCGTACTCGAAACGCGGCACGCATCTGTCAGTGTGACTCGGGTGGCCGAACTGCGAGTACCGCGACGCTTCGAGGCCTCCATTTGCGCGCACGTGTGCCTCTCCTCAAAAACCGAAAGTTTATCAAAAGTTCAAAACCAAGTTCAAAAGTTCGTATTCGCGTCATCGGATCCGAATTACACAATTCCCAAAATGTAAGATTTCCCTCAATTTATCGATCGAATCTCGCTTAGTGCAGCAGATGAAAAAACTCAAAAGTGTCGGATGGAAATTGTTGTAGTGGAGAAAACAATTTTTACTTCGAACTTCAGACTCACAAAAATTCGACCAAAATATTTGGTGGACTGACATTTGGGCTGGTCTGACAAAATTTTGACTGAATCCCCCAAAATTGAGTTGGGCTGACGAAAGGGTTTAGTTAATGATACAGCATATAAATATATAGCGAAAAAGTATAGTTTTGGCACTAATATATATTTTCAATATATTTATACGTATTGGAAATATTAAACAATAAATAATAAACATATTTAAATTGGTGTATTTTATGCAAATCTACTAGTTTTATTATTGCCAAATATACTTTTTTTAGTGTATTTGTAGATTCGACCATTTTTCTATGAACGGTTTTGTTGTCGGGAAGCAATATACGCAGTGCATTATCGGAAGTTGTCGCGCATCGGTGCATCGTTGTGCATTACGGTACCACCACAGAAAACGCAGTGTTCGTTTTGCGCGATAATTGTTTCGCGAGGCGTGACTCATCGTGCGGTTTTGAGCAAACGATCTTGGAGGCTCCCATATCGCGGACGTAAGGTCCCTGGATAAATTTCAATCAGCTTTCGTGCTCGCTCATGGTATGACACAACGTGATCACCTTCTTCTGAGACTACGGCGGTCCGAAGAAAAAAATCCAGCTTTCCCATTTTGGCGCCAAGTTTACATTGTAAACCTAATTAGTAAAAAACGGCTAACCCAAAATAACCACGAAAAAACTTTTCGAAAGCTTTCAACTTCGATTTCCTCAATTTGCCTCTTGCAGGTTTTCTCGAGTTTTCTCAAATGGAAACAATGATGCAAACAGCCGTACAAAAGTTTCAATTAAACGTTCAATTTGCTCTCCCGACGTGATCGGAGATAAACATAAATAAATGTCTAATTTGCGAAGTTTCCCGGAGTAATGATACGTCGTCGGGCGTTTAATTATAATTGTGTCAAACGGCAGGCGAGGAACGATTATGGTCGTCGTTATTATTTAAGGCGCTACGTGCGTTCCTATATTTGTTTCACCCTTGAAACAAAATTGGCATGTTTTTTTATACATTTTCAGCGTACAGTGATGCGTTGAGATTTGTCAGAGGAAACAAAAATTACGTAATTGCATCGCGTGCATGCACATACGCGCGTGGATTGAATGACTGATATACCTATTTTGCATAATGTTCCCGGCGAATCTGCGGTATAGACATTTGGATTGGCGTTCACAGAAAACGACGACTTTCGGACGACTTTTATTTTTTTCGAAGAGAAAAAACAATGGTTAAGTCGTACAAAACTTTTTATTATTTTTATTTTAGCACTAATAGAGTACTTGGGTTAGATTAGTGCAATAAAATTAGTGCAACGTTGGTTGTTGCAATTAAATTATTGGATATGTTGCAAAAACAAGTAACCTTCAGAGAAAAGAAATGCAGTATGTTTAGGATCAGTAAGATGACATGAAGAACACGATGATGAATTCATGATGAATCATGAAGACATTCATGAAGAACAATTTGTAATGTTTTAGTGTGACAAAGACTTTTTAAAATAAACTTGGATAAAAACTGTTCTGAGATTATCAATGAGTTTGGAATAGGAAATCATTTAGTTTGAGTACCCACAAAGGTACATTTCAAGTATTTAAATAATTACCTATTTTCAAGGTTTCAAAAAAGGTAAATTTTGATTTTTTCCAAATCTTAGTATTTGCAGTAACATATATTTTTATTTGAGTAAACTACTCAATAAAAAACAATGTTTAGAATGAAAAAGGGTATTACAATTTTTCAAAGTACTCAAAATTAACTAAAAAGATTAGAATTTTCCAAAATATTCCAAACATAGTCATGTTTATATTCTTATTAAAGGTTTCTAACTCATACGAGTTTACACACAGATTAAAAAAAATTTACATTTAACCAACGTTGAATTCGTCAATGTCACTTTTCCCTGATCATTCTTCCCAAAGGATTCCCACATTGACAATGCAGATCCGATTCTTTAGTCTTATTACTGTCACTCGTTGTAAATTTGGGCTCGTTCAGCGAACAAGCCCAAATGTAATCGGATTCCTCTGATACTTTTATCACGAGAATGTCAGATATTACGTTTTTACATAATTCTATTATATCATGGCTGATAAACTGGCTGATCGCAATCGTTCGATACATCTTCATTTTGAAACGATCGTTCATCGCACACGTTTTATCGAATCGAAATTCAGAAGGCACTGATAGGCGAACAAAGCTGCGAAGCGAGATTCGAGCGAATTTCAAGTGCGTCTTTCGATGAAGAGACGTTACTGTTGTTGTATATTTTAGGAGGTGATGTCAACAAAGTTTTGCGAGAAAGACTGTCATAAGTAGCCACACTTTTCGTGCCAGTGAAACAAGTGCAAAATCGTCGCGTTGAATCGCAAAAATGAAGCCCGAAGGGAACAGTTCACGGGACGATGATGCGAGCGGTATTTTGTTGCAATCTAGGAAAAATTCGGTGCGACTGCAGATCGTGCCGGCGCAGCCGAAAACGCTCACACACTTGCCGAAGAGGCCTCCGGTGGATTTGGCGTTCACCGACCTAACCTACAAAGTGCGAGAGGGTCGCAAAAAAAGTGAGTCCATTAAACCTACTGTTTGATTTAGAGTTTCGTTTCTCTGTTGTTCTATCTCTGTCAGAACAGGTAAAGTGTCGATAAGAAGTAATCTTTGTTTTGGAGGAAAAAGTTAAGATACATTTTTGACAAATATGGTTAAATGTAAAGATTTGTAAAATACGGTTTTGATAATGATTTTTTAGGAATCGGGTAAATGGCTATTTATTTTGTAAATAAATAATTTGGTTGTCTGGAAAATTTGTTCACTTTTTCAACTACTCTGAAAAGAAGAGGTTATATTGGTATCGAATTATGTTTTAACTTATATTCCACTTTAAGGGGGTATCAAAACAGATTTACATATTTTTATCTGAAACCGTATTTTTTGTTCACATAAGTAGGAATAATTTATTTCGTGTTAAATTTCTTTCAATTTATTGCATATTTGTTGACGTTTTTAAAATATTATTTTCATTTTAAAAGAAGAATCGATAGAAACAATAATTTCCTAATCTATACTACTAATTCTAAAATGCTTGAATAGTCAGGGAAAACTTGTCACTGTCATTTTAGTTCACTGAATACTATTTTCAGCCGAATAATAAAAATAATAAAAAAATAAAAAAAGTAACACCAACTTTTACTTTTGATACTAAAAGTTGGCAGAGATCATTCAATAATTATCGGTAATTAGACGGTCAATCAGACAGGGTATTGAACTATGAAAATTGTGACAATATGATTGACACTGACAAGCCACTTTCAAGATGATTTTAACTTTGTATTGTTCGGCAGAAATTATACGAAGAGTACGAGCACAGAGAACGGACTTTTAATTATGAAAGTCGAGAAAGTCTGCGTAAAAATGACGAGAAATCTATTTCATTTAGGCTCTGTGTCGTAACCATAACTCGTCTTGTATTATGTACTGGCTTTTTAATTGGTCTTAATGAGTTCTGATACGCTAAATTCAGATTTCATCGTGTTCCCATTTCCCTATTGGGTAACGCTACATTTCATATCGTAATAATTGTAAAATCTTTATAATAATATTAATACAGAAATTTATTAAAAAATAAATAAAAACATATCATTTAAAACTATCATTTTTCTTGTTACTTTTTTTTCTTGTTTTTTACTACATTTTTACTAATTGTCGTTACATTAAAAAATCGACATACTCAGATTTGCATTAAATTTAAAACGTTTATTCAACAAAGAAAGACCAGTAGGGAGTATGAATGTCAGATAAGTTCACTATCTCTGTGATGAGTTATTTAATTTTAGAAATGTATATCAGTTCTTATGGAGAGTTCATAAAAATGCAATTATTGTGCAATGACGATAAAACAAAAAGTCCGATGATGATCGAGATATAATGATAATGTTAAATTAAAGACAAGTTGATTTAAATACGAACATTTCACTATATGAAATTACTTTTTTTACGTTCCAAAAATGTCTCTCATTTGTAAATTGTAACTTAATCGCAATAATTTTTCATAGCAGGCATAGAAGTTTCCGATATTCTGAAAGGAATTAAAGTTTGTATTTTAATTTCAATTTTTTTCATTTTTTTATTTCAATATGCGATTTTATTTTCTATAATGCACTTTTTCCGGTGCAGCAATGACAAACATTCTAAATCAGTCGCGTGACGATATGTCGAAACTATCTAAATTTTACAGCTTAATAAATTCAATAAATGCAGACATTACTCATGTCCTTTTTCTTCCAAATTGCGTAATGCAATTTCGCGATGACCGCGTTTGAACCTACACCATAAGCATCTCAGCGGCACATATGACAAGTGTAATTGCGTCAATGCCGTAATAAATAGTCATGAGATTGTCCCTTTTTGTGATGATTTACATGACTTGTTTATTCGCTTTGTTCCATTTTTTTACTTTCACATTTTTAAGTATTTTTTCTACTCAGGACATAAGACGTAAAAAAGGTTGAAAATATATTAAAAATCATAAAACAAATGTGTTTTGTAGTTTTGCTACACCATAAACAAATCTATAGTTTTGAAAATAAATATTTCTTTAATTTATTACAATATTATAATTAACAAGGTTTTAATTCTTTCAATTAAATTCAAAATTTATTTATCTGAGGGTCAAAAGCAATACAAATAATTTATATTTAAATTTATGAATTTAATATTATTTTGCATTCAAGTATTTTATTTTTCGCAGTTCCAGAAATAGTAATTTTATTATTTTAATATTTGTTTACTAAACTTTTTTATATAAATATTATGCTTTATGAAAATAAGTATTAAATTAATACTTTACAGCATTATAATCAAAGTGTATTTAATTTTTTACATTTACATTTTTTCATTACTGCTACAGAGTTGCAGAAATAGTAACGAAAGTTTCTAGCAAATTCTAAATTAAATTGACCCAATGACCACTCTATCGGAACAGACTACCTAAAAAACGTAGGAATGTGGAAAATGAAAAAGAACAAGTAAAAGGAAACGCCAAGTTTTGCAACTGTGGGAGTCGTACCATTGGCAGCAATTCGTAAATATCGTTTCGCTGCGTTCTAAACGTTACTCTTCATTCGCAACGTGGCTTCGACATAACTTAATTCTGTGCATCTTACGTCACTTTAATTTGCATGTGAAATCGTATCTGTAATTTCGCACAACAATGTTCAATGTTTCACGGTTGAATTAGAACGTGTGGTTCGGTTCGACGAGAAATTCATTGCCAATCGAGTCATTAAGGCGTTGAGAAAAACCGGAATTATAACCAAAATAAATACCAAAAAATGGTCAGACAAAAAATGTCCGAATTTTTTTTGATATTACGTTTACTTATTTATGGGAACTTTGCAATTGGAATAAATAAGTCAGATACGATTCGCCGAAACAAATAATCGTGAAAAATGACTCGATAAAAAGCTGACTTGATAAATTGAAAAACGTCATTTTCCTCGTGCCACGATGACACGATGCAATTCGTTCCAGCGAGAGAGATGTTAAACAGCCGGAAATTAATTAATTGCGATGCAGTTTTTCGCGAGAAGAGGAATAATTGGAAGATGGAATGTTTATCGTTTTTTCATTGTTCATATTGTTAAGGCGGAAAAGTTAATGAAACGAGAAGGAAATAAGAGAAAGAATTATAAAGAGTTTGGTAATTAGGGAATATGATTTTTTACGGTTATTTAGACGATCGCGCGGATCATTCTAGAGGTGAATTGGTCTAGAAAGTACGTACGTTGTGGTAACTGCGATTTTTGCAAGCTTTACGTAAGACTCATCATCCAGAGAGCCGGCTGTAGTAGTTTATTAGATAGAATCAGGTAAAAGTCATTTAAAAGAACAATGGTGTATGCAGATACGTATTTTGTGCAATTCAACAGAATTATGAAATAATTTTAAAAAGAGAAGCATTTGGATAATCAATCAGCATTAAGTGAATGCGAAATTGTATGATATTTAAAAAAACAAATTTTACATTAACACAGTTGTATATCCAAGGTTTATATAAACTTTATAGATAATTCATAAGAAGCTCTGAGTCGAAATAGTTCAGTATAGTAGTTTAAAAAGTGGAGTCAAAAACTATTCTCTTAGAACAATTTGATTTTATCAATAAGTGAAACAAATTTTGAATTGTGATAAAAATTATAGAATTTAATTTTGAAAAATGTTGACTCAGTCTATAGCAGAAAATTATTAGTTTAGCATGATTAATTATAACATTTTCTTCCATCAATTCATCACAATGAAGTTGCGATGTCATTTGATGGAAGAAAGATCAGATGATCAATAAACAATCTATAAATATACAATGTTGAAATTTCCCTGATAAAAAAGCCAAAATTTACTGGTTAAAAAAGTAAGCTAGAAAGTAAAAAAAAATAATAAGATGAATAAATGGAACAGAAATTTCGCAAATATGAAATTTCACATTTGAAATTGCTTTCCTCAAATTCTATGAA
>JABFPB010007590.1:0-10875 GCA_022817645.1 Ceratoteleas bidentatus | reverse complement strand
TCCCAACGGTCACTCGTTCCACAAAATATCGTTTATAACACGGGCGCAAGCGCCCTTGTTATGAAATATACTATATTGTAATATCTAAAGCATACATGAGACCAAAGAGAACCTACATGATAATGCTAACAAATAAAATGTTGCGTTTAAATCCGTTAAACACGAGGAATTTTCATCAGAACTTCGTTATCGAGTGATTTAACAGATCAATTAAATAATTAAATAATGATATACACATCCATCAAAGTATTTTGCTGGGTTCTTCTTGAATTATTAATTGCATCAAATTACGAACTACCAAGCGCGTGATCGCTTAAAACAGACAACTCGGAACGAATATTGGAAGCACTTGGAAATGCCTAAATCCTCCTGCATGTGGTCACCTGAAAACCCACATCGCACTTGGAACTCGTCGCAACACCCACGTTAAATTTTACAAGGGCAATCCCTTTTTTACGATACCTTTTGCGAGACAAAGCGCAGGCTGTCCGAACGTCTACCGATAAACGTGCAATATATTTCACGAGCTAACGTGGGAAGTTCTGGCTTTATTCCCACAGGTGCGCGGACCCGCCGGCTTTCTCACGCAAAAATGTTCGTATTTAAGCAGCCTGCTCAAATTTTCGAGACAAACGGGGCCGTTTGATCTTCCGCGTCATCGGACGTAGTCTGCGTTTTTCCGCATAAAAAGGTGGAGCTCGCGGCAACCCGAGAAAACGTCATCTTGGCATCTACATAAGAGGATTATGCGCGTGTTTATGCATGTGATTTGGCAAAGACGCGACCGGCAAGAAGTTAACTCGCGTCCCCGCTCGCATCCAGAAGAACCAGGAATATACCAGCAACTCGATTAAGCTTCGTAATTAACTGCGGATGGAAATCAGATTCACGATTACCCCGGGGCCACGGCTATGGTGTTCGTTCGTGCAGACGATTTCATACGGCAATCGCGGGCCACGTTGATTGTAGATGGAAATCAGGTCGTTAACGCATTGTGCAAACAAGCTTCGAAGTTGCTTAAGATATTAGAGACGCGGTAGTTAATGCAAATAAGTGTGGTGCCAATGTCATTCAAATCAATGGCGGCGGGAACATTTTCCGTGGGTTCTTCTGGAAGTAACAGGGACCTAATTCGACGCCGGGTTCCAAAAATGTTGGTACCAATATAACTCCTCGTAGAGCTTGAATCAAGTAAAACTAGACAACCGAGTATTATTTCAGTTAAATAATTCATGGAGCCGAGAAAATAGCATAAATCAGTTGCATATAGACTCCACCGTGGCGTTGATTCAAGGGAGTTTTAAACAACATTTTTTGATGCAGACGTAGTTTTAGAATACCATTAACTTCCTGCCACGTTTTCTGGGTTGTCGGCACGAAATTTCATCCGCAAAGTACGATACGTTTCCAGCAAAGTACCGCATAGTTTGTTCTTTCAATTCATTTTAATCGATTCTCAACTGCCAAGGTGACGTCTGCCACTGCGATTCGCACTTTACGAACGAAACGAATCTTTTAATATTGTCATAAACGGAGTATAATTGTCGAAACTCACGGCGTTTCGCGAAGCAAAAGCGACGTTTCGACAAATGTTTGATTTCCAAAGAGATTTCAATTGGACGCCGCGTTTGTATTATAAGCTTTTCAAGGATGCTTTTCCTTGAGAGATGATGTCAGATGGACAGAAGGAACTGTGAAAGAGGAAACTTAAGTTGAAAAAGCGACAACAGCCAAGTGGATGCTCAAGAAAACAAAAAAGATCCTTTTCAGTCATCGAGGGGTAGTTCTGCCCAATGTCCTTCTCTCCACTTCGATTTTATATGTTTAACTTCGTGCCCCTCGGAGCGCAATTCAAAGACAAACGTCACAATTCGCCTCGATTCCATAAACAACGCGAAATGGACTCGGAATATACAATTTCGCGACACACGACCAGACCGAAAGCGCTCGCTCGATGTCGCGTTCAACGGTATATCGCTTCAGCTTAGACCCGTAACGTTTATTTGACAATTCGACGGACGTACTGTCACTTTCATTGTTGCCATCAATTACGAAAATGCTCAGTCCAAGTGCAGTACAAGTTTTGTTCGCAAAAATTCTATCTACGATTAGATAGGATTTGGGCGAATGCCCAAGAGACTTCTTTTGTTAGTTTTGTTACTACTAATTTCATTCCACGAACGCTTATAAATAACATGGAGCAAAGCGTTCAATTTTTCGACAGCGTTGCGGACCGATGCACTGGCGTCGAGTCAAGGAATGGGAAACTTTTGACCCTTGCACCATTCGTTGTCGCTGTCTTTGATGAATCGCGTCAGGGTGCTTAAGCACTCGCAATGTATCACTTTCTTAGCCCGATATCGTCTTGACAAAGGATATTGGATTATAGAAGTACACTCGTGCGACATTCAATAAGAACGCGATAAGACGTGTTAATGTTGCAACAAAACTAGTTCATGGAACAATGGAAGTGATCCGAACTGTGACGGAGCGGTCATTAATGGTATAAGGTAGGATATCATAAATACTGTTTTGCGATATCGGAATATCTCGAGGATGCATGAAGGTAATCTGTTATGTTACATTGGTTTACCAGTTACTTGCTTTACTAGTAGATTGAAATATTAGCATGTTAGGAATATTATCTTGAGACATGCGTATTTTATTGAATTGTACTATGCACGTTTCTTGTATCTAGGATATTTGTGAACGAATCTTTCAATATTCTAGGGAAAAGTGGATAATAATTGCTGGCGACTACAGATGGCTCTAGCAAAAAAAAAAAAAAATAGTTTAAAACTATAAATGGAATTTGACTCTGGAAAACAATCTAGAACCAAGTTTGGTTCAAGTGTCCATCCACTAATCCTAGATAGAATTCGTGATTGGAAATCCATTCATGGAACCCATCTAGGAACTCCAACCACTGAACCTATCTAGGAACAGTGAATGGATATTTGAACGAAGCTTGATTCCACAATAGTTTTCGGAGTCAAATTCCATTTATGGTTCCAAGTCAGGGGACAAACAGTCCAGATTTTTTACACATCAGTTGAAAAAGTCCGACCGCCATAGTTGGGATTCGATCCCGTGACCTATGACTCAGAAGTCTGAACCTGTACTCTCTTTACCGAAGTCGTTATAAGACTCATAAAAAAACAATCAAGGCGTATTTCTAATGACTATTTTCCGACATAATCTAATTCATTGCATCCTAGTTGCGAAGTCACATATGAATTCTATAGCAAGTGGTTCGTCGTTCGAATCGCGTGATAATTGAATTCCTCGCTTAACGGATTGCTGGGTCGCATATTTTTTAGCAATGCCGGTCGATAGACTTCCAGTTATGTGGCATCAAGCAAGAGCTTAATTAGCAAAGCCCGAGGCGAGCTTTTCGTTTCGCACCAGACGTACTTTCGCTCGGCCCCCCTTCCCGCGTTTCAGTTTCCCCTTCGTTCTTCCTCCCCCCCAACATCCTCAATTCGAATTTTCGTAAGCGCGCACGTCCTGGCGCCAGCTGAATCGGCTTACTTGTTCGCGAAGTTTTAATTTCTATCTGGACCAGTTGTTTGCTCTACGTGATATATCGGAATACTTGGTGCGCATTTACAGCCCGCCGTATTTCCCCATTTTTAATTATACGAAATTCGCGGCCAAGTCAGATTTACGAGTCGCGGCGAAGAATTGAAACAAAGACACCGTTCGGAGGTCGGGAATAATGGGAGTCATAGAGGGATGCGGAGGAAGAGTAATTTTTATATTTCATAAAAAGAGATCTTCATTGAAACGTGGAGATGAAACATTTAAATTAATCCAGACGCCAGTATATTTGAGTTTTCACTTTGTGCCGCTTTCAAGAAGAATGAAAATCGGAAAGCGAACGTCGGCTGTGGTTTAACACTTTTTCTTCTCATGCACTCTTAAATATAATAGATTCACTATGAGGCAGCTGTCTTTTAAATATCAATACGCTTATTTTAAAATCAGTTATGCTGATATACTGAATGTTAAGGGGGAATATACCTTTCTCGGTTTCAAAATTACGAATTTTCTTATTTGGGGGCTAAGGAAAACAATCCTAAATACATTTTTGGTTTTCGAATCGTACAATTTCGCATTTCCATTACGTTTTGAACGGAAATGGAGAAAACCCTTTTTGAGCCAAATCGAAAACAGAATATTATTTTAAACAGGGTCTACTGCCTGAAATGGAAATGTGAAGAAAACGCGAGTAATGTGCCAAGAAAGATTGTCGGCTCTTTGACATTAAACGTCGGAGAACTTATTTCCCGAGCGATTTTTTGCCATTTGCATTGTCTTCGGGGCGTAAACGTGCTGCTTTTGGACATTTCATTCAAATTGACGTCATATATTGCGCCGGCGGGGATAAAATTAAAGTGTCTCCATCGTTTGGCATAATCCAGAAATCATCCTCGGATATGAGAAATGTGCGTATTGGATAATATTTGTTTGCAAAAGTTTTTCCGATTGACCAATATTGTTGCAACCAGAAAATAAATAAACTGCGCAAGAATTTGGCTGCGAAAAGTAGAACGCGTCTGTCACATATTGGTGGCTGAGTGAAAAATGCATTACACAACATTTTAAAGTGTTTTCTGCATAGTTTGCGCAGGATTGCTCACTTCGGGGAAAAGTCGCGACGCAATATACTCTCCGGAGATCGCGAAAAGGGACGGAAAGAACGGGAAAAAGAAAAGAAAATTTGTGATCAACAGTGACCCGGGCAACCGCAAATGACGGCTGCAAAGAAAGGTCTATTTGTCGGAGCGTGTTTCAAACGTGACGGATTTCGAAGCGTCGAGATGAAAAAGGGATTTTTATTTTTTTTCGGCAAAAAATCGACTCAATTTGTCTCACGAGAAACGTCCGAATTTTATTTGCAAACGAAAAATTGACGGGCAAATTGTTTGGTCGCGACAAAACTGTCGCTTCGGCATTTCGAGAGATCGAACGAAAAACCGATTTCCTCGCGCGCCAAGATTTTATTTTGCGCGAAAAAAGCCGCGGGTGCCAGTTTGTTTTCTTTAATTTCGCCCGCATCTTTGACGCGCGATATCGCTCGGCGCGATATTTTATTATATCAACGCTTTGCCCTTTTTGCATCCGGAATACGTGGATCACATATTTTATATCCACGTCAAAACATCCTGCATACCGAACACTATAATACCGTATCGAAACCCATATTGCATTGCGCAAACTATTTCTAAAAGTTTGCGAATTAAAAAATATGTATGTATACCATTAGACTTATTTCGTTATGATAGTTTCGTTAGTTCTTTCATCAGCTCAGGACTTGGCTACTTTGTTGATAAAAACATTCATTCTGTAATAAAATTCGTGTTTTATAGACCCAGCAGCCGAGATCCAATTCAAATTAAAAAGTTCAAATTGTAAAATGGACCCAAAATTTATGAAATTTTGTGCTGATCCACCTTATATCTCCGTAAAATCTGCGTCTACGAAGATTCTTTGGAGATACACCTTGTATCTCCATTAAATCGGCGTCGCATCTTCGTTTTAGACGCGGACATAACTTAAAAGATTCTCCGGAGATACTAAAGATATCTCCGGAATATCTACGTCTCTTCTCGGTGTCTTACGGAGATCATCCACCTCATATCTTCGGAGATTCTCCGGATGTGTGCTGTACGGGATTCCGAGTAAAAATTGAGGGAGAAAAGATAAACACGGAGCGACAGCGGATCCCAGCGATAACCAGAGGCGAGGCCCAGACGTTAAACGGACAATCAGCGGGTAGAGCAGACAAGTGCAAAGTGTCGAGCCCTCAGAAACGATCCAGTGATGAACCTAGACCTAAATTGTATCTCCTGAAACTGAATTTTATCTTACCCCTCTCAAGGGGTGAGATAAAATTCATGTTTTACATCACGGCGAAACTTCCAAAAAACAGATTCGCTAAGGCGAACGTCCCCATCAAGGACAAAACTGATAATTCGCTTCACTATGTCGTCGCGATAACTCCCTTATGGGGTGAGCATTTTATCAAAGCCTCTATCTCCCTTACGGAGGGATCATCTTTGTAAGAGCTGCTGTCGGCAGGTTTAAATTATAATGTAACACGTTAACTATGTTAATACTTCGTTTATATGTATGAAACTTCTTGCTGATCGATAACAATAACTATATAGTAATATATAGTAACATATTAAAAAGATTGCAGTAACTATTAAATAGTTCATCAATTATTACACTGAGAAAACTAGATTGCGCAATCACGATTGCGAAATGTCAAGATGGTAAAGTTTCATCATTTAAATAGCGAAACCCGCGTTTCGCTATTACGATGGTGAACTGTTGACAGATGGCCCGTTACATATACTGATCCATTTTCGGAGTAAGTAAATGTTTGATTACTTGATTTAGCATTGCCAATTAGACTTTGAACGTAGGGTAAAAGAAATGATAGCAACATTAGAAATGACGTTTCCACGATAAATCAAAATTTTTCGATTTGTTTTGTTCACTCCGGTATAACCTCAAATTCGACATTCGGCAATTCTCTTATTTGAAATGGCGAAAGTTCGCATTTAAATAGCGAATTCCACTATTTTAATGGCGAAATTTCGCTATCGCAAGCTAAGCCATTTCACCATCTCAGATGGCGACCAGCGCCATTTAAATTGCGCTGGTCGCTGTTTAAATAGTAGAAATCACCATCTAGTTTTCTCAGTGTAAAATAATTGGGTGGCATCGCGGGATAAGTTCTATGGTAAGACATAGGACTGTTAAAAATCATGATTTTAGAAAATTTAAAAAATCGGATTTTTTTTATTTAAATCGGATTTTTTTATTTAAATCAGATTTTTTGATTTTTATTAAAATTACTTATTTCTTTATGATATCAAACCAAAATGTTTGAATAATTGACAAGTTTTCCAAGTAATTATCAAATATCTGAAGTTTTGTGGTTAAAAACATGCTAGTACAACATTAATTTAACTATAATTATAATTTATCATTCTCAAACTAACACAATAGTTATTTTTTCGGGCAGACTATTTAATATTCATCAAAGAATGTCATTTCGTAAGTACAAAATAATCATTTACAAGTAAGCATAACAATAGCGGGTATGTTACTTTTGTATTTCCCTCCCATAATTTAGAAAGTTCCAATTGGTTCGCTCACAGCCAATGACCGAAATATCGCACGCCGTGTTTTGATTTTGAATGTAAACAAACTTTGTATATTGTATTAATCATTCCGTGGAAAAACTCGGTCGATTAGTCATGAGTGGTCGCAAAAAAGACGCTATTTGGCAACATTTTGATGAAATCAAAGGGGAGAAGTGGATCCGTGCAAAATGTACAACCTGCCACAAAGAAATGCAAGGAATCGTAGCCCGGATGAAGTCCCATTGGGATAATTGCAAGGGTCAGCAAAATAAAATAAACAATGACGAGGCTGACAGCGAAAGTTCTACAGGTATGAGGTTAAAGTATTAATATTGTAATATTTTACATATTGATAACTTTAGTCATCATTGTTGATTGAATGTTGGAAAGTATACAGTACAATAAACTATAAAATTCACAAATACTATTTTTACAGAAACACAGAACACCAAACGACCCATTTCGTCAACTGCTGCAGAAGCTGGCCCTTCAAAAAAATCAGAACCCGGAACTTCGACTATGGGAAATTTCATCGGCGTGACTACAGCTGCTCAGAAGGAAGACTTGGATAAGCAGGTTGCACGTTATGTATACGCCACCAACAGTTCTTTTAAAAGTGTAGATCACGGCGAATTTAAAAAACTCATTGCGAAACTAAAACCGGGGTATCAACCACCAACCAGGCAACGTATTGGAGATGGCCTTTTAAATGCCGTATACCGCGAAGAACAGGCAAAAGCTCTTGTTAAATTTGACAAACAGTCAGTTTGTTTGTCATTGGACGGCTGGTCCAATGTTCGAAACGAACCAATTATTGCAGCGTGAATTATTAATAAAGATGGCAATACTTGTCTGGTTGACACAGTTGATACCTCCGGCAACCATCACACCGCTGAGTATTACACACTGTAATCTCCGACACAATCAACAAAGCCGAACAGACTTTTAACTGTAAAATTTGTAGCATTGTAACAGACAATGCACCAAACATGGCTGCAATGCGGAATCACGTTTCAGAGTCGACCAGTAACATTATTTCATATGGATGTTCAGCGCATATCTTAAATCTACTCGCGAAAGATTTAGAAATTCCATCTGCCACGAAACATGTCCTGAAAATTATAAAGTACTTCCGCAATAATCACTTTGCTAAAGCAAAACTGGCAGAGATAAATAACTCAGGTAATCTAGTTTTGTCTTTGGAAATTCGGTGGAATACCATGTGCGATGCTCTGCAAAGTTATATAGACAATTGGCCTCACTTGATAAATACCTGCGAAAATTTTAGAGATGATATCGATTCTGACATTAAAAAACTTGTTGTTGATATCAGTATAAAACGAAATGCAGAAGATATGTTGAAAATATTCAGTCCCATAGCGATATCGCTGACTCGAATCGAAGGGAATACGTGCACTATTGGTGACGCTGTATACATATGGAAACAGTTAGAAAACTGTTTGTTTGGCGTGCTTAATTCTGCTCAGCGAAAACTGTTTGTAAAACGATACAAACAAGTCATAACAACAAAACATTTTGTAGCATTTTTGTTAAGTCCGAAATATTGCTGTGACACAACGGAAGGTGTAAAATTAACGGAAGATGAAAAGGAAGAAGCGTTCAATTACTTGTAAACTTCCTTTGGTGACGCTGGTGTCGAATTAACCAAAACACTTTTATGTCTGCAATTAAAAACGTCGCCGTTCACCGGGGCTCTTGTCGATGATAACATTATGCGAACCTTTGATCCGTTAAATTGGTGGAACAGTTTACAAGCGTTAAAAAAATTCTTATCCGAAGAAGAAGAACGAATTGTAAAACAATTGAATGCGACGTAACACCTAACATAAATGCATAATTTATATAAGACATTGTTAAAAAATAATATTAATATTTAATTTAAATAAGACAAACTGTTAATTATAAGTCATTAATATAATACACTAGCTAAAAATACCCGGCTTCGCCGGAAAATAAATAATATCGGTAATATGAACATTCAGAATATAATCCTTACTAATATATGTAAATGGAAATATATGTAGTAATGGGAAAAACTGTAGAAAAGTGCCAGTTGGAGAAGTAAAGAAAAAACATTTTTTGTATACGTTATATAATGTAAAATCTATAAAGTTTATGCATTATTAGAATTTTCTTCACATACTAATAAGTACGACATAATGCTATACACAGATATCCGAACTTTAATATTTAAGTATTCACATGCATCCGCATATTATTCATTAATGTATGAACATAGTATAATTTTAAAAATGCGGATCTATTATTCATATAACATCAAACACCAAATGTCTGTTATCTACTCTTCCATAACTGTTATTTCTAATATGAGATTTTGTGAAAATTTCTGATATTTCTGGACGAACTTTATTCGAACAAAAATCGAAACATAACTATCGGATAACGATCAGTTGAAGATCGGATGACGATCGGATAACAATAGGATGACGATCGGATGACGATCGGAAAACAATCGGACCACGATGGGATAACGATCGGATGACGATGGGATACAGATTGGATAATGATCGGATAACGATTGGATGACGATGGGATAACGATCGGACAACGATCAGACGACGATCGGATAACCATCGCATGACGATCGGATGACGATCGGATAACGATCGGATGACGATGGGATAACGATCGGATAACGATTGGATGACAGTCGGATAACTATCGAATGACGATGAGATAACCATCGGATAACGATCGGATAACGATCGGACAACGTTCAGATGACAATCGGATAACCATCGCATGACGATCGGATAACGATCGGACAACGGTCGGACAAAGGTCGGACAACGGTCGGACAACGGTCGGACAACGGTCGGACAACGGTCGGACAACGGTCGGACAACGGCCGGACAACGGCCAGACAACGGTCGGCCAACGGTCGGACAACGGTCGGACAACGGCCGGACAGCGGCCAGACGACGGGGAGACTACAGGCTGGCAACGGGTAGGCAACGGTAAAACAATTATAAAAAATGGTGAAAAGTGGTCGAAAAATGGTAAAAAAATGGTAAAAAACGGTAAAAAATGGTAAAAAATGGTTAAAAAATGGTCAAAAATGGTAAAAAAATGGTCAAAAAATAGTCAAAAAATGTCTCAGTCATTATAAAACTTGAAAAAAAAATTATTTGTTACATTGATACGAAACCTTTTCATAGCCTATAACCATCTCGAGACTTCAAGGATTCCGCCTGTGAAGTCGGTATTTTGAAAGCTATATTAGTCTTAGCCTGATGCTCGAAAAAACAAACAAACAAACAAACATATATTCCCATTTATATATTAGTAAGAATTATTACAACAATCGTGCTTTTATGATTTTTCTATAACACTTTACGTTTTTCATGTAATCTTACATTTTTTTTTCGTAAAATTGTATGTTATTTTTATGGAATTTCATATGTTTTACGTACAATATGTGACAAGTAAATTTGTAACAAATTGAAATACGTGATATATTACTAATTTTACAGAACTGCGTTTACAGTCATAAGTTCAAATTTTATCATGCAACCGTTTTATCCTACAAAAAACACTCTAAAAATATTCCCAGATATTTTTCGATTAGAAGTGACCCCCCTAAGCCCATAATAGGTTATTATATCTGTGGTTTTGAGGAAAAACCAGTTAAGTCACTTTTTTGTGATTTTGAGATATTTGCGTTTAAACTTTC
>JABFPB010007589.1:0-10871 GCA_022817645.1 Ceratoteleas bidentatus | reverse complement strand
GGATAAGGAGAGTTTCCGGTCCCGAAGACGTGCGCTTAAGGAGAGTTGAGTGTATTTGGTCTCTTGTGAGGAAGCCGGGAAGGGCCTGTAGGTGTGACACACTTGGTGGTGTTTGTGTGCCGCACTCAGATGTTCGCCTCGTTTGTGTCGGGGCTTTCCGTACACCTATGCATGGTTGCACGGGATTCACGGGTGGAACGCTGGAGGCACGGGCGTTTCTCCTGGAGTTGTCCGTCCCTGCAGCAGCGGTCCTTGCAGCAGTGGTGGTGGTGGTGAAAAATAATGCCGCCTTCTACTTCCAGTACATGCAGAGACAATTATATGCACTTTAATAAGATTTTTTCTTCTTTTCTAACACAAAATATTTTTACCCCCAATAATGTGTTTTTGTAAGAGGCCACCAAGTACCTTAATGCAAAGATAATTGAAAATGTACCCTGATAGAACATCAATGTTGTGTACGTATATTAAATGTATAATATACATATATTATATGTATTGTGACGTTCCCAACCTCACATTTTTCCGATACGCAATGACAACGCGGCGCGAACAAATCAACGCGGAAACGCGGGGAAATGGACATCGACTGTGCAGGGAGAAACGACGCGTCGTGGACAACTGATTTTGAGAAACGAGACACGCAGCATGAAACGACGACGCGACGCGCGATAAACAACAGCTGAGAACTGCCGTACCGACGTCCGGTCTATGCGTTTCATGCGTATCAGGGAAGATGGCGTGGCCAGCGTAACTTTTGGGTGGGGAGCGAGTCTACGTTTTCGTGTTAGCGAACGAGCCCAGCGCGAGGGTATATAAGGGCAAGCTTGAGTGAGGTGAGTCAGTAAGTGGTGACCGGTACAGGTCAACCAATTAGGTCAACTAGTGACCGGAAATAGGTCAACTAGTGACCGGAACAGAAAAGTGGTGACCGGACAGGTCATGCAGTAAAGGAGTGAGAGGTCTACAGTAGGAGTTGTCTCTTTTTTGTTTAACGTCGGGAACCCAGTGTGTTTTGAGTTTAACTTGTAATATTTATGTTTGAGAAAAATAAATTGAAAGAAAAAACAGAATAAAAAGATTTTCATTGTCTACGTTCCTTTCCCAGTAGCTGATTAAGTTATTTTTTAAGGTTAGGAAAAGTCGAACGCCGCAATAACTTCAGTACCACGCGAGCCTGTCATTGTAGAACCTTTAATAGATCTATCGCTCAGCTGCGTAATACACAGGCGAGTCCCATTACAGAGCATCGGTGGAATTAGATTACGTAAAAGATTAACGGGAATACCCAATTTCAGTTTCAATATGTGTGACGGAACACCTGATATTTCCAAAGAATTTAAGAGTTCGGTCGGGTAATGAACAGCGTCATCAGAATTTGAAGGGAATCGAAAGAAGAGTACACTTTACAACGTCCAGGTATACTTTGTAAAATTATATCATTGAGACTATTTACAATGTCATTAGTTGGGTCTAGAATAGCTCTTTCTTGCAACCAAACAAGGGAAGAAAAATTCCATTGAATAATAGGAAATACAGCACTAATAAAGTCATCGGCGGAATGACAGATATTGCACAATTGTGGAGCAAAAGAGATAAGACCATTATCGTCGGTTGGCAGCAGACCATCACCGACCTGAAGCAGAGCAGAGGAAAATTTGGTAGCAGTGCCATCGTTGTACAAAAGGACCCTCATATTTATGGAAAACGTGTGAGTGATGACATCAAGATTCAGAAGGGGTTACAGCTCGACCACCTCGCTGTTAGCTCTTTCTGACTCAGTAATGTCTGGTTTGATAGATCTGAACTCACGATTATCTTGTCCCTGGAATATTCCAAGGCTTTCGACACTTTGAACTGTCAACTTCTATTAACCAAATGTAAATATTATGGAATTTCGGATAGAGTTATTTGATGGTTGTCGAGTTACCTGTCCAAGAGAACACAACTTTTATCATTAGATAAATGTCTCCTATCTAATCCAATCCGAGTGCGTGTTGGAGTTCCCTAAGGTTCGTTTTTAGGACCCACTCTTTTCTCATTTATGTCACTGACCTCCCTTGTCAAAAGTTTTCATCTGCTTTATCTTGCTAAGCCGATGACAATATCCTTTTCAAATCTTTCCAGCTGACTAACCTACGTCAAACTATAGATTACCTAAATACTGATGTCGCTAAAATTGTTCATTGGTCACAACACAATTCTCTTTTTATTAACCCTTCGAAATCAACCTTTATTATAGTTGACCCTACATCTTGTCTGAACGATACTAGCGATATCTCTCTAGTAGTCGGTAGAGAAAAATTACAGCAACGATATCAACGTATATTAGATATTATAAATTCAGCACTAAATTAAATCTGAATAAATTGTTTCTATGGTTTGGTAATAATAATTATTGGAAATCGGTAATCGAAATTTTCCAACCTATGTCTAGCGAATAAATGCGTCATAGTCTGTTTTTTTGTTGACGATTCGACTTGTCGCGGATCGCGGAATGTCAGTTTAACCCTCCGCCGATTCAAATGACGGGGGACCGGAGCTCCGAGAACGAAAACTTGCGTGCCCGCATCGCCCGAAAAAGAGTTCCGAAAAATCCCGAGTTTAAACGTCGGGAAAGCCGCGATGCCGCGAGATAAGCACGCACGATTGTGTGAGTGCGACGCGCGACACGGTAGCGCGTAGTGTGTGTGAGCCATACTCGTTTGTCGGCGAGAACATGAGAGCGCTTGAATGTGTGGGTGCTGTGATAACGCGACGTCGAAAATCTTATGAGTGCAGCGTCCAGTTGCAACACTAGAAAGTTGCCGAAAACCTGGTTGGATCGAGCCCAAATTTTATGTGGGCATAGAGGAGATTTTGCTCTCCATTCCCATCCAAATTTCCAGAGTGTCCGCGATATCTTCGCGGACTTTGCGAAGTTGCAAGTTGAGGACGCTATTGATTGCAATCCGACGGCCGACGATTGATTACCGCGCTCAATGTTACGCTCATTTCGTTCGATTTGAAGTAATAATTATAGTCTGACCATTTTTGTGACTATAATTTTATGTGACGTAATTTACTGGGAAACAATTGCCACGACTATTCAAATATTACATGTTTAAAATTTACTTGAATGTAACAGTTTTTATTATTTATATTTTTCGGTGCGCCTTGCACTTCCCAAGCGTCCTTGGGCACAATCACGATAATAAATTTCACTTTGACTTTTCTGAATTAGATTTTCAAATTAAATACAGTCCACAAATTTATGATATAATCCACTGAGATTATTTAAACAACGCCTGTTAAAATAACTTCCATGTCATTTTGAATTCCTTTTCCTTTATTAATGAAAAGATGCCGCCCTCAATCGGCCAAAATTGAAGAAATTAAATAAAAATGCTCTGCGGTTCTCTATCGGTCTTCCATGATCTCTGCCGGTCTCTGCCGGTCTCTGCCGGTCTACTTCGATCTCTGACGTCTCTACCGGTCTATGTCGGTCTCTGCCGTGCTCTGCCGGTCGGTAAAAGTATCGGTATTCGGTGACAACACCAAAAAGTCGATATTCGGTGAAAAAAATACCAAACATTTTTTAATTTAAAAACAAAATTAAAAAACTTAAAATAGAATTAAAAAATATTTTAAAAGATTAATAAAAATTTAAAAAATTTAAAAAAAACATTCAAAAAATACAAAACCAATTTTAAAAAATTTAAAATAAATTTGAAAAAAATTGAAAAAAATTCAAAAAAAATAAAAACATTAAACAATTTTAAAAGAAATTTGTAGAAATCGTAAAAAATACAAAAAATTGAAAAAATTCTCTTCCGTACTCTACTGGCCTCTGCCGGTGTCCCGCGGTTTTTCTTTGCCGATCTCTGACAATCTCTGCCGAACTCCAACGGTCTCTCCCGCCTCCCAAGGTCTCTGCCTGCGTCGCACGGTCTCTGACAGTCTCCAACAGTCTTTGCCGATTTTTCCTGTTCTCGGCCACAGTCTCTGCCGGCAGAGACCGTGGGAGACCCACACAGACCGTGGGAGGCCGATAGAGACCGGTAGAGGCCGACAGAGACCGGAAAAAACAGGCAGACACCAGCAGGGGCTGGTGTCTGACCTTAGAGACCGGCAGAGACAGGCAGAGATTATGGAAGACCGATAGAGAACGGTAGAGCATTTAAAAAAAAATTTTTTGTGTTTTTTTTTAATTAAAGGAAATTTTTTCGAATTGTTTAAAAATCTGTTTTGAATTGTATAACAATTTTTATTGAATTTTATAAACAATTTTTTTGAATTGTTTAATATTAAAAAAATTTGTTTTAATATTTGGGGAATTTTGAAAATTTTATATTATTATTTTGATTTTTTTTGAAATTGTTGATTTTCTTTAGAATTTTTTTTTATTTAAAAAAAAATTTTTAAGGAATTTATGACTATTACATTAAATTTTGGAACATTTTTTTGAATTTTGAAAAAAAATTGTTATTCATTTTGATAATTTTTTTCTTAATTTTGAAAGAACATTTTTTGAATTTTGAAAAAAATTGTTATTCATTTTGATAATTTTTTTTTTAATTTTGAAAAAAAAATTTTACATTTTTAAAAACAATTTTTTTGAATTATAAAACATTTTTTTCATTTTTTTTAATTTTTGGGGAATTTTTTAAAATTTGTTATACATTTTTTGGAAATTTTATTTTAATTTTCAAAATTTTTTTTAATTTTTTGTTTTTTTTAATTTTTTGTTTTTTTTTTTAATTTTTTTTGTTTTTCTCTTTAATTTTTTTTAATTTTATTGAGATTTTTTCAAGAATATTTATGAATTTTTCGACAATTTTTTTTAATTATTCGTAATTTTCTTTAGATTTTTTGGGGAACTTTTGTTACATTTTTTGAGATTGTTTCGAGAATTTTTTTTGAATTTTTTGAGAATTTTTATTCAGCACCGAATACCGATTTTTCCGATGTTTTCACCGAATACCGATTTCAAAATCGTTGATTCGGTGCTTTCACCGAATTCCGATTTCAGTTTCCGGTGTTCAGTGAAAACATCGATTTTTTCTCAGTATGTCGGTGAAAATAACGAAATACCGATTCCAAAATCGGTGATTCAGTATGACCACTGAAACACCGAAACTAATTTCGGTGTTTTTAATTAAAAAATACCGGCACCGAAACAACGGATGTTTAGGTATTTTTTATCCCTGCTAGGATGAACCGTTACCAACTTGAAACCTAAGCAATGAAGTTTCCCCACCTACAGGCGACACCTTGACGAAGATCTTCCTTTTTATAATCGGGTGGTGGGGTTGGCGCGTTCCAATGACGTTGAGAGCTATGCCGGCGATAGCGCAAGAAATAAAAGCTACCAGCAGGGCTTCCCAGGCCGGACAGGTCGAAACCCAAGGAACCCGACTAAGCTTGCCCTAGGACAAGGAAAAGTCTGACATAAAGGGGAAGGGAACCCTGTTAAATAACCAACTAAATGGAGCAATTTCGAATCCAATTGGAAATACATCCCCAGGTGGTACCAACCAACCCTCTTCGGAGGTAAGCTGTCAGTTGGAACTGAACGTCGCTTTTTCGATAGCATGTACTCTTCGCCACTTCTAAATCCTTCAATCAAATGTTATCGGGCGACAATCGCACTAATCGGCAAATATGCTCTAAATTCTGGATCGCCAGTTGGAAACCAAACGTGCTCCAACACTCAAAAACTCGACTATCTTCCAAGGCCAAAATTTTTTAAATAAGAACCAAAAACTCGATTTAGAAATGAAGCGGAATTATAATTTTCGTCGCGCAAACGGAACTGACTCCGAGAATATCCAGATAAGAATCTTTTCTTGGTCTCAACAATTAAACAACCCAAAATAAATATTAAACATAAACAAAATTCACATCTACTCAGTTAATTCAATTTTATTGATCGGAATTTTTTCTTTATTACACATAAAAATATAGCCAGACATGGGAAGTTACTTTGAAAACGGTAACGCGTTACCGTTACCGTTACTAGACTACAAAAGTAACGCGTTACCGTTCTCGTTACTTGCCAAAAAAAAGTAACGCGTTACCGTTACCGTTACTTTCAAAAAAATGTAACGCGTTACCGATACCGTTACTTGACAAGTAACGTCATCTATCATGTTACATTAATTCTTTATCAACTTCTTGTATATGAGTTATGATTCTTGATTCATAACTTATGAACTAATTAAAAAATAATTAAAAAGAACCAACAGCATTAATACAATGTATATTTATTTATATACAAAAAGATACAACGACGTTAAAAGTATTTAGTATATCTACAACAATTTATTTAATTTTAACAATACTTTTTGTTCAAACAAATCATCACCAAGCCGTCCCATTTTGTCAGACATTACCAATCCCCCGGTACTAAATAATCGTTCACAAGGTGCGCTACTCGGTATTGGGGTATTAAACCGTATAAACAATTTCTTGATTGTCGGGAAATTGTTTAAGACGGTCAGTTCCTGATCCCGAGTCGACAGGTATGCTGACAGCTCGTTGCCTTCTTCCTTGTTGTTGGGAAAATGGAAGAAATCATCATCGTCAGCAAGTCGTACTTCAGGCATTTCTTCACGTTGGCAGCAATCACATTTTGCAATAGTTGTCTGGCCTCAGTTGCTCGATCCCCCGATAACCAGCCCAGCTTGAACCGGGGATGCAAACAACTGGCAATAATGTTATCAGATTGCGCAAACAAATGAGCACATCTGAAAATATCAGAATATACAACATTTATTAATGTATTAGAACAATCTTGAAATACCTATTGCCATTTGATTTTGAAACAGATATATTTCTAGTAGACATAAATCATATATACCTTTTGCTGATGCCATCTTCAATTGCATTAATTAAAGGTAGACAATGCACAAAATCTTTGGTTTTTAACTCTTTCAGTTTCTCACTTATCGATTGAATTACAGGAAGAAGGTATCCCATATACATTCCTTTATCACCTTGTAATTTATCCAGAGCACGGGCTAGTGGTTCCATCACCTAAAATATATTTTATCCAAATATTATTAGATATCGAATCGGATAATGTTAAATGATAAAATGATTATCAAATGGCAATCAAAGACACAGACATGACAATATTCATCAATAAAAGTGCATTCTTCGCTTGTCAGTCTTGGTAGTTTACAAAAGTCGAAGCACAAACCAATTTTGGCCTGATCAGTTTCCAAAAGCGTGTGAATCTGGTTCAAACTGTCGTAGGTTGAGTTCCACCTGAAACATATTTAGCAATTGAATATATTACGCATTAATATACATGCCCAAATATATATACATAATGAATATACATGGAGAAAATGTTTTATGAATACCATAATGGAATTTCCACTCATAATTTAATGTTTTATCTATTTCATTCCATTTTGATAATTTATTATTACCGTGTTGCTACCGGTGTTTTCAAATAGACGCTGCACTTTTTATGAAGTCGGCTGTCTGGGTGGACTGGTTTTGCTTACTCCATAGCTTGTTTAGTTTTGCAAAACACGAACGAAAGACTCTTTTGTAGCTGCAGTTTCCAAGAGCTTTTTCAGAATCTTTCGAAGCTATTAAATTGATCGTATGACATGTGCATCAATGCTGAGGTGGTAGATGTAGGTTTTCTTTGTCTCCAGACAGATCCAAATCAAGTACATCGCCAATTTCGAGAAGTTGAATCTCGTCCTCAGAATCCTTGACTTCTTCACTTTCGGCCTGATAAACTCTATGAAACAGTGTTAGAGTATTGTACAGTACAATAAGTGTTTAAATTCCTTCCCTAGTGGCGTTAAGTACTATTGCAACTTACTGAAAAGCTTTGACAAAATTAGTCGCATTGTCGGTGACAGTGCAAGTGACTTTATTGTGAATACGGTATTCGTCATGAATACTGATAATTTGCCTCGCTAAAACGTCATGCGTGTGTCTTCCAACAATTCGACGACAAGCTAGGGCAGCTGATTCTCGAGTTAATGTCGTAGAATTGATCCAGTGCGTGGTCATGCCAATATAAGACCTGTAAACAAAATTTGTTGTTCTTTTATCTAATTTTTATTTTTTATATTTATTTTACAAGGATAATTAATACATATTATAACCTTTTGGATTTGCTCCACAGATCGGTCGTTGTGCATACTGCGTCACTGTCCTCGAACTTTCGAACTACGCGCGTCATCATGTTCCCATACGCTTCATTAATCTTAGATTTTACAGTTTTCCTACACATAATTCTGATCGAGTCCGGCAGTCCGATCCGGCACAAAGTTCTGAATTTCTCTTTCTCAACCAATGACAACGGCAAGTTTTCGTGCACAATTAAGTCCACTACTGCATGATCGACTGTCTGTTGCAAGAAACTATTTTGTACAGTTTTCGTCATCTTTTTTGCTGGTGATTCGTCTTCGGTACGTGTCTCATAAGGTCTTTTCTTGGCTTTCTGTTGCTGGTCATTTACTTGACTTATGGTCTTCCACTCTTTCGGATGTTTCGCCTGAAAAAAAGTTGAATCAATTACGTTTTTATTTAGATATAAATATATTTTATAGACCGCCTTTAATTAAATTGTGCCATTCAATATAATAAAGAATTGATTTAAAAGTCAACGGTAGATTCGAAGATGACCGTTACATTTAAACTGACAACTCGTCAGCTGACCACCTGATAACATCAAGTAAACAGCTGGTCGAATTGGATGAGAGCACAGCGCACCGACTATGCACCGTGTAAACACTGCCGCGGAGACCGATCGACATGAATTCAAATTATGAAAACAAGTTTACGCGATTGAACATTCTCGCAAATTCTAGAAATACTTATAGATAATCTACTCAATTAGAATGGATTATATTAATGTAGTTGTACTTACGTTCATGTGTTTCTTGAGATTTCCCGAGGAAGATCTATCCACAGACAGCACTGGATTATTCGGGCACAGTAGGCAAACAAACGAGTACCTCCGTCCAACTAGATGCTTTACTTTGAAACACGTTTCAAAAACTGGCCACGGGAGCTTTAATTCACCGGTGCTGTCACTTTCACGTACGAGTCTTTCCATGATTAAAATTGCAATTTCGACACCTTTGTATACCGAAGGTCCTCAGACTACTGCGATACGCGGAAATAAAAGTACGCGACCCGAGGTTCAACTTGGCCAAATATTGACCAAAACATATCGAATACAGAACCATTTAATAGTATGACAATACGATACCAATATTTGGCAGACTATTTAGTGATTGGTTTTAGGAAAACATTTGAATATTACTTAGTTTGGTATAACTAAATTGTATTGTTATTAAAACATTTTTAATGATTATCGTAAAAGTAACGGTAACGCAATCGAAATTTCGTTACCGTTACTAAAAAAAAGGTACGACGTGACCGTTACCGTTACTTGACAAAAAAAAGTAACACAAACGTTATCGTTACTCGAGAAAAAGTAACGTTTTAGAGTAACGCGTTACTTGTAACGACGTTACTTCCTATGTCTGGTCTGAAGATATAGTTATTCATCTAAACGCAGTCTCCGTGACAGACTTTCTGGATCTTCATATTAATTGATAATAATCCATGTTAAAAGCTGCTTTCAATTCCGTAGGTTGTAGAACACAAAGGAATTCTAAGGAATTGTGAAACGGAAATGTCTTAGGAAAAAAACAGAAATTTCCTTTCCAAAAATCGGAAACAAGAATATTTCCATTCTTTTCTAAGGATTTCGATGGAAATTTTATAACAGTCACAAAACATTATTTTAAAATTATATTCTGCGGAACACGTGGAAAATTTCCATAGTTTCCTAAGGTTTTCTATGGAAATTTCCTAAAATCTCGGACAAATTCAAAAAATGTGTTTTCTACGGAATTCGTGGGAAACACCATAGTTTTCTAAGATTTTCAATTTAATTTTTATAAAAAATCACAAAAAATATTTTAATATTATATTGTGTAAAAAATGTAATGGGACATTCTTTGTCAAAACGGACACAATTTTTCCGACCCCTCTCCGAATTGGCTAAAAATGGGTTAACTGGTCCCTTATGATGTAAAAATGACCAGAAGAAGATTCCTAGAGCTCACAATGAAGTACAAATAGAAGTTTTTTACTATATTGTTTTTTACCCGATTATGGTGATGTTTTCAAACTTTAGCATATTTTGCCGGCAAAAACGTTTGGTTAACCTGTTCTATGGGAAAATTTAGTATGTTTGGCCTGTTGCGACTGTACAATGTCATTTATAAGGCCAAATCGTCAAAAAATGGACCTAAACTTAAAAATTCATTTACAAAAATATATAGACTCCGATTTTGAAGTTATTGGGCTTAATCTATCGTTAAAAAAGTATATTTTGAGGTGCAAAAAGAATCGGAGTGGGATGGGATGGAATTGTTTCATTTAGTAATTTAAAACCCCAAAACGTGATTTGAGCTCTTATACTTTTTCGATAAAAAATGACTGTAACTTTTGAGTTTCTAGGAATCCCACTCGGATTCTTTTTGCGCCTAAATACATTTTTAGCGATAGATTAAGCCCAATAACTTCAAAATCGGAGTCGATATATTTTTGTAAATGAATTTTTAAGGGGGCATTTACGTGTAGACTTTTCAAAAAATAAATTTTTTTTATTACATACAAGGGTGCTGCGCCCCCCCCCCGATTTTTTAATTTTCTGGAATTTCGAAATTTATAATACGTCCTTCTCCAATATTTAATAAAAACGAACAAAAAATGTCTCCAACAATGCGAATACTTAACTTATTTATTTATTTCTTTATTTTGTATCTTAAGGCCAAGTCGAAAGTCTGCTGCAACGGAGTTAGGGACTTTCCTTATCAAAAAATCATTTGTTCATATTTTTT